>LOEQ01002983.1:259839-271308 GCA_001685075.1 Bramus lutescens | reverse complement strand
GAATTGAACTCAGGACCTCTGGAAGAGCAGCCAGTGATCTTAACCTCTGAGCCACCTCTCCAGCCTGTTAATGACTTTTTTTTTTAAAGATAGATTCTTGTTATGTTGTCTAGCTAGACTGGTCTCAAACTCATGATCCTCTAACCGCCAATGCATACCTACACATACCTAAATAAATAATAGATAGACACGGATAGATGGATAGCAAGAGGCAGATACATAGACAAATAGATAGGCACTGATGTAGGAGTTAATAGTGACAGCAGTGCCCTGTGAAGGAGAGCCCTGGATTTCACTGTCCTCCCCTCAAGATATTAAACTCATTTATTTTTAAATTATTTTTTCTTCTTATTCTTTGGAGACATGGCCTCCTTATGTATCTCAGCCTGGCTTTGAACTAGTGATCATTCCACCTCAGCCTTGCAGATTCTGATGCTTGGATATTATAGCAATGTGCCACGAGCATCTCAATTAAAAATGACCTGTGCAATGAGCAGCAGTGTCTCCAGGCACAGATCTGAAGGTTTCAGGTGCAAGAGAAGATTTATTTTTTATTTGTGGTGTATGTGTGTGTGTGTGTATGTGTGTGTGTGTGTGTGTGTGTGTGTGTGTATTTGCACATGCACATAGGTGCCCTTGAAGACTGAAAGAGGGCATTTGACTCCTTGGAGCTGGAGTTGTTTGCAGATGTGAGCTGTCTGATGTGGATGCTGGGAAGAGTCCCCAGGCTCTCCGTGAGAGCAGCATGCATGTGCTCTTAATGACTGGGTCCTAGAATCAGATCAGTGTTTCAGGGACTGTCTTCTTTCCTCATATCGTGGTAGAAGTAGAGAGGGAGAAGCAAGGAGAAGGAGCGCTGTAAGGAGAAGAGAAGAGAGCAGGCAGACTTTTTGAAAGCCTTTGGGATTTTGCAGTTCCCAAAGTCTCCTCCTCAGAAGCAAATCTATCTGTATAACTTTAGTCAAACAGATACAATAAACTTATAGGGAATTTGGAGGAATTTAATACAGCCTGAAGAAAAAGTTTAAAAAACAAAAAAGCTATAGAAATGGCTCTCATTAGACCATCATGCTGTACAGCTGAATGTGGTTGTTCCAACCTGTTCTCTCATCAGTCTGGAAGTTGAGGCAGGAGGACCACCACAGTGAGAGATTGGCTGTTTCATAGTGACTTCCAAACCAGCCTGGTCTACAGAGTGAGGCTTCCCATCAACAAATCAAAAACCCAAGCTGAACAAAAAGCCACTATGTGATCAAATACTGTGCCGTGTTCCCTGGAGAGGGTGGCTCTGAGGCCACCCCACTGCTTCTGTTCACCTTGAGACTGAGTTCCTGTGCTTTGTAGAAATCAGGCTCACAGAACTGTGCGTGACGTCACCACCGTCAGTTTACATTAGACTTTGCGTCTGACTATCAATTAAGAGCACACTGGTGGGGAATTCATACTTGGAGCTAAGTCAATCATAATAATGTTTTATTTTTGTTTTAAGTTCTTTCCTCCCATTCAGCTTTCGTTCACATCTACCTACAGGAACAAGAGGGCTCTCCATACAATAGGATTTTTTTACTTCAGGGGTCACTATAGGTTCTCTGTGTTCTAAGCTGCTCACATTCCTTATATCTGACTGTATGGATTCTTCTGAACTTTGGAGAAAATCCATGGCATTCACTCTTACTCCAGAGGCTATAATACTATCCTAGATAAAACAAACAAGCTTGGTGAGCATCGTTTCTCCTTTACCAATTCCTTTTTTGGTAAAAGCACAAATTGAGGGTCCATCTCTGGTTCCCATATTTTGGAGCCAGCAGGGTGTTCAGAGGCCTTGTGGGCTGTCCCTTGTACTAATCTCCCAGATCCCAATCATTCGCATTCCATGGCTCTCCGTAGGCACCATTAACAGCCCGAGGCAGAGTTTTGCTTTTCACTTGTGAGAGAATGAAGAGGCCCTGCCAAGGTTCAGAAACAGAAACAAAGCTTAAACCCCTTAATGTGATGAACTAATATGAACGCGTAAGCACGCAACCTCTTTCCCACAGAAGACCCCAATGCAGGGGCCTGGCATGCAGGCTGACAACCAATGTACACCAAGGATCAGCGATAGGGAGAAACAGCAGGAATTCTGAAAGGAGCCAAGTTACCAACCTTAGGGAAAATAAGAATGTATTCCTATTAGCTTTGTTAAGATAGGAATCTCTATGGTTATATTTCTTATGGAATTGGCAATATTGTTACTGAACAGAAGTGGAATAGTTGGAAAGCATGTACTCTTGCCAAACTCTGTCTAACTTCTGCTTTAAGTAGGCTGACATATTCCCTTAGACTGTGAAAATGGTTCCAGATATGGTTTGTTTTTTTTTTGGAGGGGGGTTGATAACACACCTTGGAAAATGTCATAGAACCCACAGGACAAAGGAATGGAAAAGCAATAGTGGACTTGAAACACATGCCTCTGATTGCCCTAATTCCCTCTGGAAAGCAGTGGCCTCCCAGACAATGTCAGGCCACTGTTGTTTTGTCCCAGCATCCCTAAGGGAAGAACAGACAGTGAGATCAGCTTCCTGAATAAACTTGCAGGCCCTTGCGACCAGTCGAAGATTTTTCAGAATGTTCCTTAGTCTGTTTAGATGTAACTTTTCTCTGCTTATTTGTTCTAGTATAATTGAGGATTTGGAGCAGTGGTTCTCAACCTGTGGGTTACAACCCCTCTGGGGGTCAGACGAGCCTTTCATAGGGGTTGTGTATCAGATATCCTGCATATCAGATACTTGCATTTTGGTTCATAACAGTAGTAAAGTTACAGGTACGCAGTATCAACAAAAAGAATTTTATGGTTGGGAGTCACCACAACATGAGGAACTGTATTAAAGGGTCCACCACATTTGAAAGGTCTAGAAACCACTGACTTATAGTTTCATTTAGATCTAACAATTCTGAACCTCAAAAGTCCTGGGATTAAAGGGGAGACACCACCACCTGGATTTGTTTCTGCATTACTCTTGTGTAGCCCAGGGTGGCCTTGAACTCACAGAGATCCATCTGCCTCTATCTCCCAAATCCTGGGATTAAGGTGTGTATCATCATTACCTGACCTCTAGTGACTTTAGTTTGCCTCTGGTCTTCAGGCAAGATTCATTTATTAAAATACAAATAATATAGCACTATAATACATCCCCACCCTTAGCCTCCGCAAATCAGGCTTTTGTGTTTAGTTAAGAATGTAAACCAAGTATTTCTAGGTATCTCAACGGGAGTTGAGGTTTGGTAGGTTATATTAAGATTTTTGTTTATTTTATGTTTTGTTTAAGTGCTTGGAATTTTTGCGATAGAGTCTCATATAGAATAGCCTGGTTCTAAACTCAATATATGGCCAAGGATGACCTTGAACTCTTGGTCCTCCTGAATGAAGTGGCATAAATAGTAGTCACAAACGAGCTCAAGGATCCTACTTTGCCATCAATATAAATTGGTGCGAATGAGTGAGCTCTCAGGCCTGAGTTATCCACCCAGGATTCCACTCTGGGTACCACGTCAGACCCACTTAGGAGTCATTTTCCCCCTAGGGTGTGACAGGCGTGGTGAACTGGGAAAGCAGATTAGCTTAGGTTCTGGGTCTCTGTGGATGAGGATTCTTCTTGGCCAGTATATACAATCATCAGAAGCTACCATATATCTTCATAGGGGACTCCAATGCCTATGTTTCCACTGAATGGTGGTGACAGATACATTAAAAAGCAGTCCCTCTATGTCTCTAAAAGATGCTGCCCTAATGCATTAGCATGATGAGAAAATAACACAGACAAAGTTATGATTCATGGGAAGCACTTTCCAAGATTCAATACCCCCCTCCCATATTGCTTTCTAAAATTTCTTTAAAATTTAAAGGCTTAGAAAATATGTTGGCAAAGCTTTCATTGTGCTAGAGGGCACTACATAGGCTGCTGGAGAAGAAAGGTCCTCAATGATCTTGACTGCACTGTGAACCCTGTATGTCATAATACTGAATTTACATGGAAGATATGCTCACTAGCAACAGTGGCATGGCAGTTGTGGGGATAACCAAGTGCTTTCTGGTTGGTTTTATGGCCTGTTCTATAGCAGGAAGATGCCTTGCCCTGGAAATTTGTTCAAAAGCTCATATTTGGAGAGTTCATGGGCTCTGGAGATGGTTTTGTTTCATGGACATGTTGTCAGTGGCCTTCTGAATGTTTATCTTTATACCTATAGGTCAGTGCAGCTCTCAGACTTGCTTAGAGAAGCTTTCATTTGCAGGGGACAATGGCCAATGACAAGACTGATAACTGGTCACAGTGCTGCAGAGTGCTCAGCTCTAAATGAGCCATTTCTATCAACCTTTCTTCCCTCCCTGCAATGGTCAATGAGCATCATGGGATGAGGGCGTGAAGAACTGCTGGAGGATGGGTGGGGAGGAGTGTTGTGACATGCTGTCTTCTGGACATGACATGGCCATTACACTCCAGAGCTCACAGCAGCTGTGGTTAGCATGTACGAGATCTGTGCCCATCACCGGCGGGGGAGGGCCTTGGGAGACTACACCCTTCCACCAGGAGCTATTGGCAGTTAATGACAACTGGGGGAAAGGAGTCACTGACTTCAGAGGAATAGCTACTGGTTATCTGCCCATGTTCCAGTAAAGAACCCCCACACCAAGGCCAATCCAAGTGGCCCTAATTAAACCCAGCAATGCCTCACCCAAGACTTGAAAATAGGAGGGGAACTTGTTTGAAAGAAGAATACAGCCTGAGTGTCAGGAGAAATGGGAGCTGGAAATGGGTGAATATAATCAAAATATACTATATGCGTGTAAAAGTTTCTAAAAAAATTTCAAGAAAGTATGTTATCAGGTCTGATTTTCCCACTCCACCTCACTATATACAGTGCTTCTGTGGAGTGCATGTTACTGTCTATCTTCTGAGCATGCAAAATCAGGGACTAAAGAGGCTAAATAACCTCCTCTTCGAAACAAGAACAAGATGACCAGTGAAGCTGAGGGCTTCGACATTTTCTTCCATGAGGAAGTTGGAAATTTTTCTTTAGTCTTGGACTCAGAATGTGCAAGATAAAGGGGACTTCAGGGATCTGCATAACCAATTGTCTCACTGTAGAGATAAGCGACTTGTGCTAGCTTAATTCTTCCTCTTTCTCTGAACTACTTTGCAACCACGGACACATTAGTAAAAGCAGTGATCAAAAATGAACTGTTTTGTTTGTGTTGTAGATGGCACTTCCATGTTCATGCCTCTGCCCTGTCTGCTCAGACCCAGCCAGATCTTCTTTGGAACCTTGGGACCCATGGCATGCAAGTCTTGGGACTGACAACGCTCCTGCTCTGGCTGCAAGGGGGCTGAATTTAGAGAGAGCAGGAGATCAGAGCTGAGGGGTGGGCACGCTGGATGCTGCCATAGATGAACAGATGGTGGTTTCTAACCCAGCATCACACTAGAGGCTGGAAGAGAAGGCTGTAATTTGAATAGATGGTGAAGTCTTGTGGCTTCTAACGTCACTGGAAATCTAAGAAAGGACTTATTTTTATGCAATTTGGCCCATTTTGTTTTGTTAAGCCTTGATTGCACAAAGTTCTTTTGACCTTAAAAAGTGTTTGTTTCAGTTAAAGTACTGATTAGGGTTATGACTTCCCTTTTTACCCCTCCCCTTTCTGGAATTGCATTTTGATTCTCCACAGAATTCTTTCTATGGTTGCTGTGACTTCTTTCTATCCAGGCAATTATTGGCATTTGAACCTAGATACACAGTCACTGCAACCTTGATGCTGCTTTGCTGGTAAGATCAGGGCAGAAGGAAGGGTCTTTCTTTTTCCTCTTTGTTTGAGGCAGACCGTATATGCTGTGTGTGTGTGTGTGTGTGTGTGTGTGTGTGGTGTATTGGGATCTGGTTACCACAGAAAACATCAGAAATCTTTCCTGTAAAATAAAGTGAAAGACAGAAATATTGTTAAGAGTTTCTTCCATATGAAGATTTTTATCTACTTAAGAGAAAAAATACATTAAAAACAACAAGGAATCATAATGGATTTTTTTTTAATCCTGAAAGCCTATTTGAATTTGAAAACCTATTTTCAAATCCTGTTTCCAGAACACACTTTCTAAATGTGGTCCAGGAAAAATTATTAAACCTATCTAAGTTAATTTCTTCCTTCCTTTTTTTCTCAAGGCTTATTTTGATTTTTGTGGTTAGTATATGTGTGCTTGTCTGTATGGCTGGTATACACACAGTACAGTTGCCTTCAGAGGTCAGAGGATGGTGCCGATCCCATGGAACTCAAATTATAGGTAGCTGTTAGTTGTGCAACATGGAGCTGTAAATTGAACTCTGGTCCTCTGAAGAGCAACAAACACTCTTAACAACTAACCCATCTCTCCAGCCTCTCCCTTCCTTCCTGCTTTCCTTTCTTTCTCGGTATTTTTGTTTATATTTATTTGTTTATAAATATGTGTGTGGGGAGGGTACGTGCTCCATGGACCATGCACATATGGAGTTGGAGGACAACCTGCAGGAGCTGGTTCTTTCTACAATGTGGGTCTCGGGGATCAAACTCAGGTCATCAGGCTTGGAAAAGGTATACTTACCCATTGGGACATCTCACTGCCCACCCCATAACCCCTTTTTTGGAAACGGAGTCTTATGTAGCTTAAGCTGACTTTGAACTCTCCATGTAGCTATGTGTCTTAGTTAGGGTTTCTATTGTTGTGAAGAGTCACTATGACCATGGTAACTCTTGCAAAGGAAAACATTTAACTGGATGACTTGCAGCTTTAGAGGTTTAGTTTTTTACCATCATGGTGGGACATGGAGGCTTTTAAGAAGAGATGATCTGGAGCTGAGAACCCTACGTCTTGCCCATCAGGCAAAAGGAAGTTGTCTGAGACACTGAGTGTGTCTTGAGCATATATGAGACCTCAAAGCATGCTGCTACAGTGACACATTTCCTCCAACAAGACCATACCTACTCCAACAAAGTCACACCTCCTAATAGTGCAACTCCCCATGAGCTTATGGGGACCAATTACATTCAAACTTACCACATTATATATGACTTTGAACTTCTGATCCTCCCGTCTCTGCCTTTTAAGTGCTAGGATTACAGGCATGAACCACAGGTAATTTTATGTGGTACTGGAGATTAAACCCATTGTTTTGTGCATGTTAGGCAAACACTCAGTTGTGCTATATCCTCATCCCCAAATCTATGTTCTTATCCATAAACTAGTGATAAGGCTACCAAATTCAAAGACTGTTAAGAGAATTAAATAGGATCATGCTTTTCAACGTCTGGCATGAGGCAGATGTTCAAACATTCATCACTCATTCTTTTAGGTTATGTTTATAGGCTATTTACTATTCTGCACACAGTCACGAAGAAAGTAGACTAAACCCCTGCCACAACCATTTCCTTGTCTCCTGCTCTCCTTCCTCAGTTGAGTGCCACTAAAGCCAGACCGCATAAGAAGACTATTCTTGGTCCTTCAAAGAACTCATTCCTTTGGAAGTTCTGCCAGTCAACAATGACGTTTTCTGCTTAGACTGTCTTTTTCATGAAACCCGAAGGTTGGGACTGCCACTTTTATCTGTGTTACAGCTTGGAGGTGTAAAAATATGAATGTTATTTAGTCTAAAGTATTTTGGATTCCCTGCCAAGCCCTTCCTTCCCATTTAGGGGCGGAGCGATATACTATGATGTCAACAGCCAGGATGGACACATCCTCTGTGATGGTGTAAGCCTGTGATCCCAGAGCTCTGGAAGCTAAGTCAGGAGGAATTGTGGGTTCTGGGCTAGTTTTGGTTACATATGAAAACTTGCCAAAAGAATAAACAAGAACCTAACATAAAATACAGTTGAAGGGTGTGGGCCAGTAACTGAAGCCATGATTAGCATGCAATGAGGCCCTGGGTTCAATCCTCTGCACACAATTTAAAAAAAAAAAAGTTGTCCTAAGCAGGAACTGCTGATGTAATCTTTAGGATGTAATGTTCCTCTGCCACCCTTTCCCTCTAAGAGCCTAGAGCATGGGGGAAGGGCTGTGCTATGTAATGCCCTGGTAGGAAGAAGGGGAAGCTGAGGTCCTTAGGTGGCCTCAGCTGATGGCCCTGGTCTACTTGCTACTTGTCCAGCAGGCCTTTGTGGCTTTCTTTTGTGTGGGTGTGACTTGGGGTACTCTGGCTGGGTTTGGTCAAAATCCAGCAGTTGTGCCCTGGCTGACAGATGTCAGAAGTCTGACTGGCTTCAATAATGAGTGCCTTTGAGGATTGCGCTTTTTGTATCCTATGATGTTTTGCCTCGTGTTAAGGACAAGGAAGCAAGCAAAGTTAATTGAGAGGTAAAGGGACAGTTTCCTTTAAGCCGGCGGAGTTTCTCATTCCTCAGGTTTGTAAGGGAGCGTATTGCACATTGGGTCGTTCCTGTTCAGGGTCTGCAGGGAGATTTTCTAGTTATGACTGCTGTTTGTGTCTTCAAAGCAAAGCTTTCCTTATCTGGGCTAACCTCAGAAGGGTTAGGGAAGGACCATTAGACATCCTTCACTATTTGTGTCTGTGGTGGTTTGAAAAAAAAAAAAACTCAGTGTGACAGTCTATTGACTTCCTGTTGCCTCTGAGTCTAGATGTAGTCTTAGCTCCTGTCATCTGCCTGCATGTTTCTATGCTCCCCATTCTGATGATAATGGACTGAACCTTTGAAACTGTAAAGAAGCCACCTCAAATAAATGTCTTTATTTATAAGAGTTGCCATGGTCATGGCGTTTCTTCACAGCAGTAAAGAACCTTCACTGACAATAACAAACCCCCACAAACACAACAATTCCTTGATTAACAAAAGGCAAATTTAGCCTGCCTCTTTTCCTTCCCTTTTCTTCCCTTGTGGGTGTATGTGTAAGCTTTGCACGGTTGTTTTTGAAACATGATCTTACTATATAGCCCAGGCTAACCTCAAACTAACCATCTTACAAAGGGCAAGCTTTTGCATTCTGACGTCGCTAAATCTTAGTGGCTAGCAGGTGGCTTCCCTTCCACACATATTCCTGCAGGAGAACCCTGTGATCTGAAGTCTCTAAGCCTGGTTGTTAAGGAACCAATGCTCCACAGAGATGCTCACCAAATTCCTTTACTAAGTATATGTAAAACTTTGTTTTTGGAAAGTCTGAAGTTGAATTTTCCTGTTCATCAGGAGTCAATTCAAGTCTTCCTCTGGGCAAATCATTGTCGAAGGCACACTACTGCAAAGCAATTTACCCAGGAAGCCAAAGGAATAATGCACTTTAAAATTTAGCTTTTTACCCCCATTACAAAACTGTGGCTATGGGCTTCTAGAAACCCACTGCTCAATGGCTTTAAATGACTGAGCTGTATATAGATATTGGAGGTTATGGGAACTCTTGTTGCATAGTGACGTGGAACTGGTGATAGGGTAGATGATTTAAGGTCATCCCTTTGCTTATCAGGTTGGTGAAGTTCATGGTTTACCAATACATTCCTGAAAGCTTCTATCTGACAGTCAGGAGAATGTTAGGTCAAAAGTGGGCTTAAGGTAGCCCAGGGCAATTTGATTCTGGGTCGGCAACATTCTGCTCTATTGAGAACTTCTATTCAGCCCTGTAGAATCCTTAATACAGGAACAGTCTTTGTTTTGTTTTGTCTTGTTTTTGAACTTTGGCTCACTAAAATTAAAGTGGAAGCTGGGTGCATTGGTGCACACACCTTTTGGGAGGCAGAGGCAGGTAGATCTCTGTGAGCTCCAGGCCAGCCTGGCTTACAGATCTAGTCCCAGGACAGCCATGGCTGTTACAGAGAGAAACCCCTTCTTGAAACAAGAGCAACAACAAAATAGTAAGTATTTGACCTGACAGTGAAATCCCCCTTACACAAAAGAAATAACCCGAATAATGCCGTGTCAGTGAATTGTATCCCCATTGTTTTGACTCCAGAAACCTGCTTTGTAAGGAAAGTAACTGTGAAGCTGGGAGCTTAAGCCCCAGCCCCTTGCATCTATCCTAGCCCCCTGACCCTGAGAGTTAGCACTCTGGACTCCAAATCCCAGCAGGCCAGGTCCTGACCTTTCCCTGGGGGGAGGGCTTAGGACCACTCCCACAGAATATTTAAGTGAACTCCCAAAAGACAAATGCTTGGTCTCCTTTTCTTCCTTCTGGTGGTAGCGTTCATGGCCCCTCAGGGCCACCCGAGAGTGCAGAACTCCCATTAAACCCGGATAACTCTTAATTTGGCTTGTTTTGATTTGGCTTGATTGGGGTTTTGCATGGAAAGGCTTAATATGTTCTTTGCCTTTATTTCTGTTCTTTCCAAGCTTCCCGACGCCGTTGTTCCAACTCTGGAACACTCACTCTGTTTGATGGGATGAACCCCTGAAGGATTTCAGAATTAAATAGAGAGCCACTTAAGATATTTATAATATTTACTTTTTACTATTTTTAATTATGTGGAGGTATGTGTCTGCGAGAGAGAGAGAGAGAGAGAGAGAGAGCGCACAGTTGCCTGTGGAAGCCAGGGACATCAGATTCCCTAGAGCTGCACTTCGAGATGAAACTTGTGAGCTGCCTTCCTTGGATGCTCAGAATCAAACCTGTGACTTCTGGAAGAGCAGGAAGTGTTTTCGACTGCTGAGTTATCTCTCTACCTCCCCACTTAATATTTTGAAACCAAGTTTGAAACTGTGATTCAGTATGCCAAGTACTTGATTAGCATGTAAGAAGTCTTGCTTTTGATCAACAGCATGCTGTATGCTGTCCACCACGAGGAGGTGAAGGCAGGAAGGTCAAAGTTCAAGGTCATCTTCTGAGAGTAAAAGGTCAACCTAACCTACGTGAGGACTGGGTTCATAAAAACAAATGATTAAAATCTAAAAAAATTAAACTAAGTTGTAATGTTTTCTTTTGATAGTCCCTACACAACACACTCACACACACACAGTGTGTTCATATACATAATAAACACACTCCACATCCCTGTCTCTTTGTTTGTCCTTCTAACTATTTTGTTGTTTGTTTGCTTGAGAAAGAATCTCATAGCCCATGTTGACCTTGAGGTCACCGAGTAGTTGAGGATGACTTTGATCTCCTGCTTCCACCTCTATCTGTTGTGGAATATGTGTTAACACTGTGAAGATGAGTCTTTACTAAGGTGCCTTCTGATTGGCTTGATAAAGAGATGAATGGCCAATAGCTAGGCAGGAAGATGTTAGGCATGACTTCTGGGTAGAGAGGAACCCAGGAGATGAATCTAGGAGCACATAATATGGCAGTGAGATGCCAAACAAGTATGACATACAGAATAAAAGAGAGTAAACAAGCCATGGGACAGATGTAGAAGTTATAAGAGCAGCTGGGAATGAGCCTAAACTAAGAGCAAGCCTTCGTAATTAATAAGAAATTTCTTTTTTTATTGATATTTATTGAGCTCTACATTTTTCTCTGCTCCCCTCCC
>LOEQ01002983.1:222176-242128 GCA_001685075.1 Bramus lutescens | reverse complement strand
TCTCTCTCTCTGTCTCTCTCTCTCTCCAAACCCTGCCTCATCTCAGAAAGCCTTTCAAATGACTCCCTTCCCCAGAGATACTCAAGACCACTCCCACAGGGTACTTAAACTCCCCCCTAGAAAACAGACGTGGTTTTCTTGTCTTCCTTTCCCATATCTGGGGGGAGGGGCGCTGGAAAATCATCCAGGAGTGTTTTTAACCATTAAACCCGGGCTTTTTCTAATTCGGTTTGGTTTGGTATTTGGATTGCTGCGTTGGTGGAGAGGCTTACGGGGTAAGAAACTTTTCAGTCAGAATGTCCCCATTTAAAGGATGTTATTTAGAAACATGTGCATATTCATTAAGCAAAAGAATGTATATAAGATGACTGACTTTTTGCAAAACAAAGAGCACAGCGTGCTATAATACAAATGCATACACATATCGTATGCATTCCTATTTATGATTATGCAGTAAGAAACATCAAGTTCTTGATAAGTTTTTCCCACAGGGCAGAGCAGTTGCTGATATAAACCAAGGGAAAGAAGATACAAACACACTGTACTAAAAGGAAATCATATTTTTCAAACTCTGTTTTTATTTATTCTTTGTGCCTTTCACATCATGCATCTGGATCCCATTCATTTCCCTTCTTTTTGTATCTGCCCTCTGCCCTTGAAATATCCCTGCAAATAAAGTAAAATTAAAGAGGAAAAAAATAAAGAAAAAAGGGGAAAATCTAATCATGGAAGCTGTCGGGATAGTGAGTCAGGCAGTAAACCCTTTTGTTCATATATACTTACAAGTGTTCATGAAAAGAGTCATTGATGTAGTTTGAGGCCTATGGTTTCTGCTACACTATAGGTGCTGGGCCCTCACTGAGACTCCTCTTGGATATTCTGTTGTTGCCCAGTGTCATGGAGATCCCACAGTTTTGGGTCTGCCAGACTGGCCCCTCCACGTGCTCCAGCAGATCACAGAAGGGGTGGATGTTGGGGTGGGTCAACTCATAGTCTGGTTCTGGGTCTGGGTAGTTACACAGTTGATCAGTAAGCCAGCTTTCTCCCATCCTCACCAAGAGGGTGAGCTCCAGCTTTGCCCTGGCTAGTTCACTCCTTGCTGCAATGAGCAAGGGCTGGAACCAGTTCTCCAGCTTTCACACCTGCAGGGTTTCACTGCCACACCTGGCCGATCAGGGCCAGCTCTGCTGTGCTGTCCAGGTGAGTGCAGGGGTCACTCTCCCAAACGCAGCAGCAGCTGGTGAGGGACCAGACAGCTCTCCTGTTCTTATAACCTCAGGGCAGTGAGGGGCAGTGGGGAGGGAATCTCTCCCCTCTCCAAACAACACATGGCAGAGGGGCGGGGCCAGATCTCCCGCGCTCACGTGCTTGGTAGGGTTCACCCTACTCCTATTAGTAGGGCCAACACTGTTACATCGCCCAGGCGAGGTGCAGGACTTACTTTCCTGAGTGGTGCAGCTGCTAAGGGGGAGGGTCGGTGACAGGCACAGGGAGGAAAGGCATCTTTCCCTTGACCTCACCACCGCGCTGCAGACTAGGGGCTGTGGCCAGCTATCCCATTCTCAGACCCTCAGGGCCAGTTCATCCTCACCTCCGCCAACAGGGTCAGCTCTGCTGTGTCACCCAGGTGAGAGACAAGACCCACTTTCCTGGGTGCTGCCTCTGGAAGGTGGGGAGGATCAGCTCCCTCCGTCTTCTGTCACAGGCTGCAAGGGACAAGACGTAAAGGGGAACATCTCTACCCCTCCCACGCGGCAGCATGACAGAAGAGACAGCTCTCACACACTCAAACTTCGGGACTGGCTCACCCATTCCTCTAACAGGTCCACTCTACAGCGATGCCTGGGCAGGATGCAGGGCCTGCTCTCCTGAGTGCTGCAGCTGGAGAGGGGCAAGGGCAGCTCTTCCACTCTCATGGCCTCAGGGTCAGCTCTCAAATCCACCTCAGAATTGAGGGGATGGCTTCCCTGCCCAAGTCGCCATTTGGCAAATGAGGATGGGGCGGGGCCAGATTTCTCATGTTCTTATTCTCGCCTCCTCACCCATGCCCCTGTAAACAGGGTCAGCTCTTCTGTGCTGACCAGACACCACTATGGTCCTGAGCCCACGCGTCACGTCTTTCATCTCTTCAGATATGCCTCCTTCCACAGAACACGAATCATTCTGTTTCTCTCCCATACTACTCCAGGCATTTTCTCACCATAAGAGTGCCCATCTGCCTGACTCTGCAAGGTGCCGGGTGGGCCAATATTTTCTCCCTTGTAACCCAGAGACCTCCCCAGGCCTGTGTGGAGAGCTCTTTGTCCTGCTCAGTCCATCATGGCGGGGTCCTGGTTGGTTCAAAGATTTTGCTGAAGTCATCTCATGGGGCTGGGCTAGAAAGCCCAGAAAAGCATATTTTTGGTATTACATTTCTGAGTTGATGTAGAAATATATTTGGTTGGATCTGTGTGTAAAGACATTCACTTATTTATTAGTCCATTTGTTATGTATTTATAAGTATGTACGTCCTTACAATCTGAATGATACTGTATTAAAATGATAACAAATTTGGTTTTTCTAAGAGCCCTGTGAGCCATATCTCATTGGATTCTGTATTTGATGAGCTTTTTGTTGTTCTGAGATGGGCTCTTCCTATGTCATTCAGGCTGCCTGCCATCCTCCTACTTACCCTCTCTGGCGTTGGGATTATACACATGCACCACCGTTTTCTGGTCTAGATTCTGCACTTAAAAAAATAAAAGCCAGGCAGGAAATTCAAACAGAGATGGTCTCTCTCTCTCTCTCTCTGTAGGCAGAGTCAGAGAGAAGCCATGTAGCTGCCAAAGGAGACAGACATGAGAACTTAACCCGGTAAGCCATAGTCACATGGCAGTATACAGATGAATAGAAATGGGTTAATTTAAGGTATAAGAGCTAGCTAGAAAGATGCTTAAGCTATTGGCCAAGCAGTGTTTTAGTTTTTTTTTTTAAAGATAAAACAGAAACATAAAAGTTGCCTGTGGCTATACTACTTGTGAATAGCAAACCAAGATTTAAACCCGTGTCTGGTTCCAGAGCCTAAGCTCTGAACTATTACTATTATTCTCCCCTTTTAGTAAAAAGCAAAGCCACCATTGCTTAGCATCCTTTAATGACTTGTCATTGAACTAGGACAATCCTAAGTCCTTTGATGGCTTTGAAGGCCTTTCACAGGGTCTGGCTCCTCCTGAACTCTCCATACGTACCCAGTCACCTTCACTGTCCTGCTTTGCTTGGTTATTACCTGGTCCTCAGTTGCCTGATGGTTGAGCTGTAGTGTCCTTCAGATCTCAGATCCCTTTCTCCAGGGCCTTCCCTTGACCACCTATGTAGGTGTCTCCTATTCATCTCTGTCGTAACCCACAGAATGTAACAACCTGTGCTTATGCTCTTTGGTGGTCGATCATTCGGTTGTCTTCTGTGACGTAGAGGCTCTGAGGAAGTCTGATGGGACATTTTAAGACTTGGACTCTACAGCATCTTTAGCATTTTGTATAGCTCTGGGTTTATTCTGGATTCTTAGGCAAAAGACCGAGAAGCGATTACAGCAGATACTGAGAAGCATTTTAAATGAGTGCGTAAACAACCAATAAACGAACAGTCTTGCTGAATTGAGAGGAAAGACTTGAGTCTAGACTTACATAGATTAGGGCTCCACTTAGCGTGGTCTTAGAGGACTGTGAAACCTCTACTCGACTCCCAAAACAGAGATAAATGCTGCCACGCCAGCTACATGAAAACAAGCATAGAGTGTGCTGAAAGCCACCAAGCCATCAGAGCTGCAGCTAGGACCGTCCCTGTTGTCATCACTTGCAAGCTTCCTTGGCAATCACCATCCAGCCTGTGAGGTGACTGTCCTTGGGTCCCAGCCTATCACTGTTCCCATCAGCTCAGCTCTGGCTGAGGGCAGAGGTTCAAGCTTAATATTTTGTGTCCATACTTGGGCTGAAAGGCAAGCACACACCCCCAGTCTGGTTTCTGTTTCTCCCTTGCTTAGCCCTTTACCCAGCTCTTCCCACTTCTTCCTATCATTTATTTGGGGGGGAGAGGGAGGGCTGTACTGCAGTCCTCATGTGGGAGTCAGAGGATAAACATTCTCTCTTTTTTATCATGTGTGTTCCAGGAATGAAACGCATGCCCTCAGGCTTGGTAAGGAAGTGTCCTTACCCACTGTGCCATCTCTCCTGCCCTTGGCAGTTTTAGTAGTGCCTGACTTAAGCAAGCCTTTTGCTTAAGCCCCTGCTGTGGTTTGCTTCAGAACGGTCTTTCCCAAGCTCAGGGGTTAAGATGGGCTTGTTGGCTGCTGGGATTTTGAAGGGTGATTGAATTATGACGACCTCAACTTCATCAGTCCTGCTGCAGAGTTCTGGCTTACCTCATGGGGGCCCAGAAATAACAGAACAAATGACTATGGACCTCAACTGTGAGGCAAAAGAAACATTTCCTCTCAGAGTCGTTTCCTCAGGTATTTTTGAGGTAGTGATGAAAACTGACTAACACAGCTCCACTTAAGCTCCCGAAAGGCGCCTTTGGGGGTGTCAGGGGTTTTGTTCATTCAGCAAACAGGACATGCTTGGCAGAGACAGGTGTGCAGTGCTGACCTCAGATGGGTTAACCAGACTTCTGAGATAGTAGGCAGTGGCTTCCCCATTGCGTCGAGCCGGCAAGCTCATGTTTTCTCTCTTTCCTGGGCCACAGGAAACTCCACCCTTGACAGCGGTTACTAGCAGGCAACAATGATGTGGACCAGTGTGGCAGGTATATGCAGAAGACGGATGGAAAAGCATATGCAAAATAGGGTTTAAAATATTTCATCTGTGAGAAAACACCAGCGGCGGGAAAATAAGAGGAAGGACATTGGGAGCCCTAATGGCTTTCTGATAATTCGAGGTGAAGGGGACAGGAGCTGTTGCTTCTGCAGGATTCAGCCAGAGAAAGCTTCCTGGAAAAGTACCGAATTGCCCAGCAGTGGGTCTGCCAACTGCTAGGCTTCCTGCCTCCAACCTTGATGAACTTATCTGTAGTCTTTGGCATGTATCATCTACATACAATGCTGGCTCCACTTCCTTAACTAGCTTTGCCACGCCTGCTCTCCTCATTGCTAGGAGGACTTTTATCCTTGTCAGTGTTCCACTCCCCACCCCCCATCTCCCCACCCAGCATATTGTCAGGCAGTTGTGGCCAGAGTGAATGGTAGGTCTTCAGTATCTTCCAGATACTGTTACAAATAAGGAATCTGGAAACACCAAAAAAGTGAAATTTGGGGGCTATAAAAGGATGCTTTAGAGTAGGGTTTGAGCATTCAGAACGAATTATCTCCAAAGATTATGTAAACTAATGTCTAAAGGAAGGCTGGTCATACTCAGGAAGAGCAATGACATTCTGGTGACAGAGGGTGGTGGCCTGTAGAGTCTGCCAAAGGGGAAGTGAATGGGTACTGACCTCAGCCCTTCTCTACTAGCTGAGAAGTTAAGCTGCATACCCTGAGGGAGCTCTGTCAGCCCTGAGGATGAGATGCTGTGCTTGGTCCATCAGAGGACCTATATTGTTATGAGGTGAACAGAAGTCCCTGGCTAGTTTGGGTCACAAAGGGAACATATTTTCATACGTTTGATGTTGAATTTATAGAGACTCTTGCCCTCTTCCATACATTTGCCACAACAGGAAGAGATAAAATTACTAGATAACAATACACCCTGTCCCCATGATACCCCACCCCCACACATACAATTAACTGATGTCAACTACCTGGTGGGTAAGGAGAAAAGGCTAATTTCCATAAGTTGGTTGCTTTCCTCTGCAAGCTCCCTTCTCTGTCATTCTTCCTTGATGGCTAGATGTGAACGTTATCAGCTAAGGAGCTCTCGGGCTCTCCTTGTGTGAAAGTCTTGAAATGAGACTTTCTTGAGATGATTTTTAGCAAGGTTACCCTTGGATTCAAGATTTATTGACCATTTCACTTCTCTTACAACCCTTGACTGTTATCTGATAATAGGGCCTTAAAATTAACATATTTGTATATTCATATATGCAATCAGTGCTTGATCATCCAAGCACTGGGGGTAGTTTGATTGTTGATTGAGTTAGTGGCCCATTCACAATCACTTCTGATTTCAGGTCTTCTTAGGATAATCAGAGACTCTGTCCAATTAATCCTTTATTGACGTCATTAATGGGAGTGTTTGTTCTGACCTTCACATTATTGCGAGGATGCTTTTCTCATATGCAGAGCAGCCATTCTTCATCCTCTGCACCAAACTGCTATCTCATGACGGCAAACAGGACCTTTATGCATTAGTCTGGAGAGCACACAGGATTGGGAAAGAAGGGACCAAGTATTATTTAACAAATATCTATTTGACCCAATTGCCACAGTATCAGCTAGGTGCCTCAGTTCAACTCCCAGCCAGTTGTTTACAAGCAGTGTGACATAGGGTACGTCACCATTCCTGTTTGTACAGGACTCATTTTGATACAGAAAGTCCAGTGACCTGGGGAAACTGCCAGTCTTGGGAAAATGGAACTATTTTATTATTCTCTCATGTCATTTACTCTTATACACAGATGCTTTTATTAGCATATATTAATTATGCATGACAGTGGGCTTGTTATGGTATTTTCATGCTTGTATCTAATGCGCTTTGATGACATTCAAACCCATAACTCTCTCATGTCCTTGGCTCACTCCTACTGACCCTTTTCCTCTTTCCAGCTAGTCTCCCCTCTACCTTCGTTGTAGTGGCATTTCAATTGTATTTTAATAAATAAATCTTGCTTGAAGATCTGAGAGTAAAATAGTCCCACTGGTCAGCTTGACAGACCAGGTTATGATAACACACACCTTTAATTCCAGTAGCCACAATGACATGCACCTTTAATCCCAGTAGCCATAATGACATGCACCTTTAATCCCAGTAGCCACAATGACACGCACCTTTAATCCCAGTAGCCACAATGACACGCACCTTTAATCCCAGTGATGCACACCTTTAATCCTAGCCTTAGAGAGAAATATAGGACGGGGAGACAATTCTCACACACAGTCTCATTCTGGGATTCCTGGAGGCAGGATCACCATTTTCGGGCTGAGGTCGAGGTAAGAGCCAGTGGCTGGCTGTTTTGCTTTTTGGGTCTTCAGGTTGAATCCCAACTTCTGACCCTGAGTTTTTATTAATCATGCATCACTTTGTGTCTTTTTTTTCTCTGGCTAGTCCCTTTTTGGTGTGCCAGTGAGTTTTGTTAGAACTGTTTTTAGATTAGGTTTTTATTAGGATTGTTTACAAGAGCACGAGCGAGATGCCATCCACGGGAGCATGGGTGAGAGGTTGCTTAGAGGAGGAGCATGACCACCTCTCCAGTGGCTACACCATGAAAGAAAACATGTCTCCATCTTCCAGCAACCATTAACTGCCTATAGATCTGCAGGGATGGGTGCGACCTCTGCTCCATATTTTTGACTCTGCTTTGTTCTTAGACAGTCTCATGAATCTCAGGCTGACCTGAGCCCCTGGTCCTCAGGTCTCTACCAAGTGCTAGGATTATAGGTGTGTGCCACCATACCTAGCTTGCATACTTACACATAACTGATTACTTTCATATGGTATGTTTGGTGTGGAGTTAATAATAAAACGAGATAATGTAAAAATGTAAGAAGGAAATAAACCCCCAAGCCAGTAAATTTTATACTGGTTATACAAAAAACATTGTGTTTCTGTCATTCTCTTGTCCCAAGGACACATAGCAAAGTGCCTGGTTATAGAGCTGGACTTCCATGCTTGCAATAAGTCACATTCTGGGTTCTAAGGATGTTTGCCTTTGCTCACCAGTAGAGTTTTGGGAGTTAAACTCAGGGCCTTGAACTAGGGAAACACATACCATACTCTACCTCTGAGCTATGCCTCATCCTGAAGTTTTACCCAGCCTGCCAAGCATGGTGCTCAAGAGGAATGAACTTCTCCAGGGTTCAGTGGGCAAACTGTACAGAAATCAAGATGAGGTGGTATAAATTCAAGGCAAGAACCTATATGCAGGACCCGAAGCCAACACTATGGAGGAATTCTTATTGACTTGCTTCCCATGGCTAACTCAGCCTGCTTTTATACACCACATAGGACCATTTACCCAGAGGTGGCACCATTTGCAGTGGCCTAGACCCTCCTCCATCAATCATTAATCAAAGAAACAATTTATATATAGACTTACCTATAGGCAATCTGATGGATGTAATTCCTCGGTTATGATTTCCTCTTCCCTGATAACTTTGGCTTGTGTCAACACAACAAAACAACTAAGCTGCAGAGACTAGGGGGAGAGAAAAGCAAAGAGGAGCATGCAGGATGCAGAGGGGAGCAGAATGGGGATCATATGGAGGATGGCCATAATTGACAAGCAAGGAAAGGGTGTGAGATAAGCTTTCCATGGAACAGCATTGCTGCTCACCGACATAAGTGGAGAGGCCGACACTGAGCAAATAGGTCATGTATCACCCTAAATTGTGGCATCTGCCGAGGAATAACTTCTTAACAGTATTTTGGAAGTAGTTCTTGGAAATGGGCTTCTCATCGTAGTTGCTCAGTGCTTGTGACCCTGAAAGGTTTTGTCCTGGTCTTCTCTTTGCTATTATGATAAAATACCCAGACAAAAAGCGATTTAGAGCAGAAAGAGACATATTTCAGCTTACGATCCCAAGTTGCCATCCATCATCATGAGTAAGT
Source organism: Bramus lutescens (assembly GCA_001685075.1). Taxonomy (NCBI): domain Eukaryota; kingdom Metazoa; phylum Chordata; class Mammalia; order Rodentia; family Cricetidae; genus Bramus; species Bramus lutescens. The sequence continues at coordinate 233,393 of LOEQ01002983.1, read as the reverse complement.
CAAAGCAGGGACTGTGAATAATCATACACATCATACCCACAGCCAAGAGCAGAAAGGAAGGCATGTGTGCGGGCTCACTTGCTTGTTTGTGCTTGGCTCCATCTCTCCACCCTTAGTTCAAGATGCCCTGACTAGGGACAGGCACCACCCACATTGCGCTGGGGCTTCTCATGTCAATTACTTTCACTGAAACCATCTTCCATAGACATGCCCAGAAGCCAACCTAAGGTAGAAGGCCTTCACTGATATCCTCCTCCTAGGGATTCTTCTGGGTTGTGTCAGGTGGACAATTAAAGCTGACTGCCACAGGCTTTAAAATAAAATAACCTTTTATTATTATTTTTTTGAGACAGGGTCTTGTTATGTAGCCCAGGCTAGTCTAGCCTCCACCTGGAAATCCTCCCGCGTCAGCCTCTTGAAGACTGTGATTGTAGATTTATTCCACTATGCCTCCCTAAAACACTTTTTTTTTGTTTTGTTTTGTTTTGAAATGTGGTCTTACTAATGTAGACCAAGCTGGCCTCAAAGTCACAGAGATCTGATGCCTGTGCCTACCAAGTGGTGGGATTAAAGATATACCCCACTCTATACAGTCCTAAAATACTATTCTTAAAAAGAAATGGTTCCTTACTATTTCCTTACTAGTCTGGGGAAATAATAATAACTATTATCCATTCTTCCCTCAGAGATATTTGGAGTGTGATGGACAGTCAAAATGCTGGACTCTATTTGTTCAAGTGGGACAAGGTGGTACCTGCTTTTAATCCCAGCACTTGACAGGCCAATCACTGTGAGTTCAAGGCCAGCATGTTTATATAGTGAGACTCTGTCTCAAGCAGACATGCAAAAAAAATACTCAAGAGTTTTGCCTTGTGGTTTAAGACCATAATCTCAGAATTTAGGAGGCTGAGGCAGGAGAATTAACACAAATTTGAGGCTAGCCTTGGCTATATTGAGACGTGAGAGTATGAGACCTGTAAAGAAAGAAAGAGCTGGGCTGTAATGGTGCAGGCCTTTAATCTCAGCACCTGGAAGGCAGAGGCAGGTGGATCTCAAGGCCAGGCTGGTCTACAGAGTGAGTTCCAGGACAGCTAGGACTACACAGAGAAACCCCAACTTGGAAAAACAAACAAACAAAACCTAAAAAGAAATAAAGGAAGGAAGGGAGAAAAGAAAGAAAGGAAAGAAGGAAAGAAAGAGAAAAAGAGAGAGGAGAGAGAAAGACAGAGGGAAGAAAGACAGCCAGTACTGAGGAGGGACTCAGCGCATGAAACAGCTTCCCTCTGGCCTCTGTCAGCCTCTGGTACAAAACAATGACAGCAACAACACAAAAGCAAAAAGAAGAAACCAAACAAATAAGAAACTTCAGCAGGAAGAGTTCTTTTGGCTTTATGCTTAGTCAGACGTAGCAGTGTGTGCATCCTTTACTACCTCTAGGGAGCTAAGACTCATTAGACATTCGTATTGCCACTTTCAAGTTGAAGTTATGTAAGAGGATTCCAGTTCCTTAGCAGGTGCTTCATCTATGGGCGAGTTCTATGAAGAGATGAATAGGCGTTTGCTCATTTTATGTTATTCAAGTACTGTATAAAGACTACCTCATTAATCCTCACTGCCTCTGTGGGAGGACCGCTATCCTCATTTCTCAGGCTGTGCTCCTCAGTGGGGCCTAGCCCAAGGCTATGCATCTGGTTGATGGAAAAATCATCTCTGAAGGAAGGAAAAGCCTTGGGCCTGGTTCAAGGTAGTTGTTATAACCCGAAGACAGGCTCAAAATCCCCGAGCCTCTCAGAAAGCCAAAAAGGACTCCAAGCAAAATTCAGCATGAGTGCCAGTCACTGAGGGCGTGTGATAACATAATCAGGCTAAGGGGAAGCTGACCCTTCCAATGATCTGTGACAACCATGAAATGGGAGTCACACTAACAATGCTAACAGCATTGTAAGGGAATGCTTAAGCCATTTGTGCCGAAAGCATGGAGATGGTTATCAAGAATAGCCTTGAGTCTGTGTGGTGCTTTCCAGTTGTGAGTCCTCTCACGTGTATAGTCATCTCACAGTAGCTTCTTCCAAATGAATGAAAGCAAGGGTGCCTCACTCCTCAGATCTGTAAGCTGAAGCCTGGAAGCCTTAGCCCTGACCCTCCACGGTATTGTGAATAAAGATAGCAGCTTAGAAAGAAGTGGTTAGAATAAAGAAAGCCCTCAGGGTGAGCCCTCACCCAGACTGACTGCTTCTTAGAAGAAGGAAACTATGTACTGAGGAAAGACCATGGGAGAACACAGAGAAAAGTTTCCTGTCTGTATTCCAAAGAGGGAGGTCTCAGGAGAAGCCAAACCTGTCTCATCCTTGACCTCGGAATATGAGGAAATACAGTGTTGTTACGCAAGCCACCTGCGTGGCTGACGTTTGTTAAGGCAGTCTTAGTTAACTCATACGGCAGACCTCTTAGGAGCATCCGTAAAGATTATATCTATTTATCCCTAACCAGAAAAATCTCTCTGCCAGTTATATTACTTTTATAGACTCAACAGTTACAATAATAACAACAACAGCAATAATGGTGATCGACGGTGGCTTCTGCTTCCTAAGCCTTCACAGTCTAGGGACTGTTGTGTCTTTATTCCTTGTGATACCCCACCAAATAAGTAAGTGGGGAGAAGAAACAAGTCTTCTTTTGCTTTTGTTTTTGCTTTTCAATACAGGGTTTTTCTGTGTAGCATTGATTGTCCTGGAATTTACTATGTAGACCAGAGTGGTCTACAACTCACAGAAATCACCAAATGCTGGGATCAGAGGCATGTGCCACCACAGCCATGTTGTAGAATTGCAATGTATGAATGTAGAAGAATGAGGGAAATAGCCTTCTATGGGGCAGATACTTGTAATAATTGCTAGAGGCAAGTACCATTGAAGGACACTAAAATTAACTTGTAAAAGTACCAGAAATAGGATAGCTGTATTGTCTCAAACATCTTCCTGAGATATTTATTATTATCAAAGAGAAAAAGAGTAGCTTTGCAAACCCAGCACACACCTGTCATCCAAAGAGTCAAGGTTAACCTAATCAGTAATAATAAAAACATAGCAACCTCATATATTCCAAGGTCTGATGTACTAAGAGGCCATAATACGGTAATCACAATCTACTTCTGAGAAAGCATGAGAGACATCTCAAACATAAGTGATCTTTATTTATCCATAGCGCTACAGACTGAAGGAGGAGGAGGTGCCCTTTGAATGAGACGTGTGTTGTTCCTGAGTTTGTCTGCTTGAATCCTTGGTCCTCAGTTGGTGGTGGTGCTTATGAGGGCTAAGAAAATCTTAGACAGTGGAATCTTGCTGAAGGAAATACATGACTGAGAGCAGGCCTTTAAGTCTGATAGCCTGACCAAACTTCCTATTTTACCTCTGCTTCCTGTGTGAGGCTAGAAAGTGATCAGTCAGCTTCCTGTTCTGGCTGCCATTCCTTCTGTACCCATTGCTATGTCTTTCCTGTCAATGGACTCCATTCTTTTGAAACTCTAAGCCAAAGAGAACCATGTGACCCACCTTTCTTTTTGTCATGATATTTTATTACAGCAACAGAAAAGTAACTAATACAAAATTTGGTAGCAGAAGTGGGGTGGGGATGTGTCCTCTGCTAAGGGTTAGGAGACTGTTTCCTCAGGTGAAGTAACTCATCAGAATCTAGGGGTTCAATGCCCTCAACCTCATTAGGGTCCTTCTATCCATCTTCATCCCCAAGTTAAAGGATCCTGTTCTTTTCTAATCACCGCTCTCATTTTAACTGTAGAAACCCTTTGTGTCAAGTCATCCAATCATGCAATGAGCTCTTGGATTTGATTTTTGACAACTTAAGCCATATAGCTACCATAGAGATTTTCTTTTAGGGCAAACTTAAAAAATCTTTAGAACGCTTATGTATATTTGGAGATGGTTAATTTTATCATCAAGCTCATTTTTCCTTTGTCATTTTATTTATTGATATTAGAAGCACACAGCCTTATACAAAGAGTTATCAAGTTCCTTGTTGCTCATAAAAGGTCACGAATGAATTAATCATGTGTAATTTTTAAAATACTTCACACCATGGATTTTCAGAGTTCTCTATAGTACCAGAGGAGTCTTTAGTGAAAGTTGATTCAGCTCCAGATACTACAAAGCCCACTTGAGAAATTCAATCTTATAATCCTGTTTCTCTTTAACTATTTATTATTGGTATGAAAATCTGTATTAGTCAATGTTCTCTAGGGAATCAGGACAATAGAATAATATGCTTAAAAGGGTTTGTTACATGACATAGGCGACTTCAGAAACGAAAAACAAAAGACCCATGGGAAAGAATTTGTGTTCAGATTTGACGAAGAATGGAGAGCTGTGTAGAAATTTGACTGGACAAAAAGATGCAATCCAGTGGTAACAGACTGATGGAAAACCCAGTAGGTCAGTTCTTCAAACTCTCCTTAGCTTTCTATGTAATTTCCCTTCTTCCTAGTATGGGGCAAGGCTCTTTGGAATGACATAGTTTAAGAAAGTTGGGTTTCTAGATTTTTGCTCTGTCTCTGTCTCTCTGTCTCTTGCAGCCAAGCTTGGTTGCAAATTGAACTATGTAGTTGTTGCTGATTCTGAGTTCTTAATCTTCCTGCCTCTGCCTCACTAGTGCTCACGTGACAGGTTTCATGCTTACTGGATGATGAACACTACCAGCAGAGTAGTATCCCAAGCGCCTTATGTCTGATCTTCGTAAACTGCTTAGAAAGAACAATGTCAAACAGAGACAAGGAGACAGAAGAAAGCCAGGAAAACCTAGCTTCTGGGGCCTTTCACATCCTTTGATTAAAAATACTGGGGTATCATGTTCTGAGCCCCAACATTGACTTTAGAACTTTTTCAGGGTAACAGATATCAGGGTAGATACTTTCACAATAAAAAGGTGAGTACAAATTCTCCTGGGTTAGGTGATATTAATATTCGCTTATTTTTAAAGGGAGTAGGCATACTCAGTGTAAGTCAGCGCCACAAAAATTAGTGAACTCGACTGCTCTACTGGTAGACAATCAGCTTGTTGGGAGCAAACGGCTGAGCTGCGCTGAGAGTAGGGAGAAGCCGCTCAGTGGGAAAATGGGCAGATTGCAGTGATGGTTAGAACGATGGGCTCTTTGAGCTGACACAGGGTAGTGTTTGGGTTAATCGGCACCTTGCCAAAAGTGTACGCTTCCATTTCCTGGCTAAGAGTCTGGCTTGAGTTGTGCCTGAGCCATTATCTCAGGACATTTCAAGCAGCACTGTCATTTGGGGACCTGTTTTGGGTTTAACACTTAGGACAACCTTAATTATTAAGGATGGGGAAATAATTCCTTAAGCTGTCTGGCTATGGAGCTTATACAAGGCCATGAAGTTGACCACTTGGTATTTTCATGACACAATGGCACAGTTAGTTTACTTTTGAACTTTCATGTATTTATACCAATAAATTATGTTCCTTTAGTAATTAGTGCACACTAAAATGGTAGTGGTGTAGTTTTGGGTTACAAGAAAGAAAAGCACAAAGAGGACACTGGATTATGTACCACTTTATTCACTCAAAGAAGCAAGGAGTCACCTTGCCTCCCTCGAGACAGAACTTAGAAGGAGCAGATACACCGAAAATAGCTATGATGGATTGGAGAGATGGCTCAGCAGTTAAGAGCACTAGTTGCTCTTCCAGAGGACCCGGGTTCAATTCCCGGTGCCCACATTGCCACTCACAACTGTCTATAATTCCAGTTCCAGGGCATCTGAAGCCTTCACACAGATATGCAGGCAGGCAAAATACCAATGCACATAAAATAAAAATAAATAAACCATTAAATAATTAAAAAAACAAGCTATGACACAGAGTAGGAAAAGGAAAAATGAGTCTGAAGTCGGCTCTTTGTACTGTGGGAGGTCAGCAGACAGACCAGCACTGTCACTTGGTGTAACTAAGGAAGGAGGTGACATTGCTCTTCTTGCTTTCAAGAGTAAAGAATGGACGGAAAAAGGAAATGGTATGGGAAAACATTTGAATATTATATCTAGAAGTATATGAATTCAGTGGGCGCATTTAAGGAAAGGATATGTTAGCTGGGACTCCCAGTTTCCAGTGCTTTCGGGAGTAAGGAAAATGCACAGTAGTCTCTAACATATGACCTGCCGCTCTCATTTGTAATTCTAGTACTTGAGAGATTGATGCAAGGAAGGTTCTATTGAGTTTGGGGTCATTCTGGGCTACCTGATGGTTTCCTTGACTTCCTGGGCTATATTATGAGCCCTGTCTCTAAACGAAAAATAGCACCCCCTTCCCAATTCTCTGCTATCACCATGAGGATATGTCAATGAAGAGAGTGAACTAACTGGAGCCTGGTGCTATGGCTGTGAGTCTGGCTGGACAGTTATGTGGTGGTTACCTCATTCGTCAATAGCATCGGGCTCGTTTTTAGGTCGCCATTGCCACCTAGTGGCCATCAGGTCTGTGCTGGCACCAAAAAACAACGACAAAAGGAATTTATTGCAGAGATACTTTTACACATGGGAGTTTTCATTGTGCAAATCTTTGTCTCCTGAGGCATATTGAAAACAACTCAAATGAATAAGCCACAGAACCCTTTGTACAGCGATGTTATTAGTAGCTCTGCCTTTTTACAAAGAATGGGAATTGTTACTGTTTTGTTACTACTGTCATACAATGAGTCTGAGGTTTGGGCTTGTTTAGTGTGTGTTTTCTGTGCCTCCGATGAGAGTCTATAGTCATGGTGTCTCTGGCCATGGCTGCAGAATTTCAACTAGCATCTGAGGTGCTATGTGGGACAGATGAAATGTTTGAGGGATCAAGCCGTGGGGAGGAAACTCCATGGGAGATTGCATAGGTTTAGTGGCCTCAGTTGTGGTTGTTAAAGAAAATGCAGGTTTGTACAATGTGTGAAACATTGTGGGCAGATGTGAAAGGACTGCCTGTTCAAAGCTAGGTTGGACTACACACACACACACACACACACACACACACAGTAAGTGGGGTTAATATAGTTAAGCACTTCTCCACTAAATTCTTTTGAGAGTATTACCCTCAGGGATTTCGTGGAATTGTAATTGTAAACTGTGAAGGGTGCTTGCCTGGGTGTGGGGCTTAGAGCTAGGGGAAAGGCAAGACGATCTAGAGGGTATTTTCTGATTCCTTTGTCAACAGAGAAAGTGACATCCACATGAAGCTCTCTTGTGCCTTCCTTTGTATTTCAGAATTTCACATAAAGGTTTATTTACACTTTACTCCACTGAGTCAATAAATATTTATTTGGTTAGATGTCTATAAATCTCTTTATAAAGGTATTTCATTACATTAACATGGTAATGGTTTTGTTTACAAATTTATTCATTTTTGACATTTTTGAAGCCAGACCATATTCAGCCAGGCTACTATGCCAACCCCTTTGGATTTTTGAGACAGGGTTTCTCTATGTAGTCTTGACTGTTCTGGAGCTCCATCTGTAGACTAGGCCTGTCTAGAACTCATTGAAATCTGCCTGCCTCTGCCTTCCAAGTTCTGGGAATTCCCAACCACCTGCATCAGATTACTCTTAAACTGACCACGCAGTAAAACACAGCTGAGCTCTTTTGGGCCTCTTGCTTCCATCTCCCAAGGGCTGTGATTCCGGAGCTTACCACCACATCTCACTACCGTGTCTCTTAAACTCACGTTTTTGGAGGTTTGAAAAATCATCCTTTGAGAATTTTATACATGTATTCACTGTGTTCTGATTGTATCTACCTCCTATTTCATGTCTTCAAATCCTCTGGACCTGGACCACTGTGTGCCCCCATGCCAACTTCAACTTCATTCTCCTCCTCCTTCAGTATCCCATTTTTTTTTTTTTGCCAGAGTCTCACTCTGTAGACCAGACTGACCTGAAACTATGGATTATGCTGGCTTCAAACTCATGGTGCTTTTCCTGTCTCAGCCTCCTAAGTGCTGGGATTATGGGCATGGATCACCATACCTGGTTCTAAACCCACTTTTTGATATGACACAAAGTATGTAACACACAGACTTGCAGCTGTGCGGAAACAAAAGCACTTTGAGCTTGCTCTTGGCACGAGACCCCTGGGATACAAGCTGAGAGTGACCCAGGAGACACTTGTTCAGTGCTCTGTGGGGAAGGATGGTGGGGCTGAGCTTGACTGAAGTCCACAATCTGTGACAGGCAGCCAATCATACAAGTGCACAGCACGGGACTGCACATGCTGAACTCTGTAGAGATCCACAGCAACAAATGAACCCGATGGACAGAAAGAAGAGGAGGACCAGTCATTTATTAAGTTTTAGGATGGGAGGGCCCCTCCTTCAAAAGACAACCTTCTATGGCATTTCTCTTTTGAATAAACAGGGTCTGGTTTTCTTTAGACCAGTAAATTTCTACTCTCCTTGTGCATACAAATCACTTAAGACCTCAAAAAGGGAGAATCCCAGGGTCAGTGCTCAGCTGCAGAGATTTTGATTTGCTCTGGGGATGGGACTCGAGACCTGGCATATGTTGGAAATTTTTCTGGATGACTCCAGAGGAAGCCAGGTGACAAGGGAGCAGTGAACTCTCGGTAACTGGTTAGTGTTGTTACTTTCTCCTCTAGAAGGTGGCTGTTTCTGGACAAATGGCCTTGATTTTGTGACCCTGCTCCGGCCTCCAGAATGCTGACATTATAGACATTCACCTCCATACTCGGGAAAGGATTGCCCCTTGATCTCCATCTTTTTGCTTTCTGACCCTCCCTGCCTTGTTTTGTGGCATCACTGTTGTCTGTATGTTCTGTGACATCACTGTTGTCTGTATGGGTCCTCCCTGCCTTATTCTGTGGCCTTGTTGTTGTCTGTATGGGTTGTTGCTTGGTTTGGTCTTTATCAGCCCGTTTTAGAAGCATCAGTGCCTTCAGGTCATGTGCAATTTGCCAGTTTCTATGCTTTGCAGTCCCTGAAAGATTAAGCTCTGAGCCCTGTGACCCACAAGCTCTAGGCTACCTTGAGCCAGGAGCATCAGTGCCACATGGGAAGTCCTTAGAAAACCAAATTCTTAGCCAGAATGGTGGCTCATGCTCCTGACTCCAGTGCTTGGGAAGGAGAGAGTGACAGAAGAATAAGAAGTTCAAGGCCTTCCTTAGGTACATAGAAAATTAAAAAATTCTTATGGTCTACATAAGAATCTGTCAAAAAAATGTGGGGGGGGGAGAATGGGGAGGAGGAGAAACAAAACCAAATTCTTACCACGTCTCAAATCTCCTGAATCAGAGACATTGTATGTGGGGCCAGGCAGTTTTGAGAAACCTTCTTTATCATTCCAGTGCGCCCTAAAATTAATGTCACCAATGTGAGGCTAATTCAGACCAGGTGACAGGATTATATTGACCCATCCACAGATTCCCCTCAGATGTTCTATGCTGAGCCCTCAGCATGCAGGTTGGGCACCCACAGGACAAGCAAGCTTCTATCTCCTATCAAACTTCCATCGTTTTAAACCGAGCTCAGTGCTGGAGAGGCAAAGGGGGCCTTCTTTATTGACTCCTCTACCTTGTAGCCTCCCACCTCACAGTGCCGGGCTCTTCCTACAATGGACTCTTCCCTAGCCTCCCCCCACCCCCACCCCTACGTTCTGTTGATTCTACAGGAGAAAGCTTCAACCACTTAAGCCAGAAGCAAATTTCCCAATGTGCCTTCTTGGAAGAGTTTATCTTTCTACTTAGTAATCTCATTTGACGGAATGCCCAGCATGACTGAACCTCCTCCTCTGTGGGTATGCTGGTAACTCATTTTGTGGTCTGAAGTCTGATTTCTTACCTAATTGGTGCAGAGCTTCCCCCTCACTGATGCAATGATTATCAGCTGTACTTATCAAGTAATGTGAACTGATTTGGTTTCAAGTAGTCTGAGAATTTAAGCTTCCCAGGAGATGCTACCTTTAAAGTAGTCTCAGCAGTAGAAGCCACGTACTTATTCTGCTGAGGCTGTCACTGGCCAGGAATGCTCCTCTGGGTTGGCTGCCATCCTGAGTCTTAGGCTTGTGCTGTTCCGTCGTCTGGTTTCATCTTCCACCACCATCTCCCCAGTGCCCACTGCTCCAGCCACAGAACAATTTTCTGGTTCTTCAATTTAACCCTGTACTTTCACATTTCATTGCTTTGTTAGCCATACTCAGTTTGGAATCCTCTTGTTGTATCTCTTGATGTTTTTCAAAATTCAATTTATTCTTCCATTGCCAGCTAGACTGCTATTCTTCTCACGAAATCTTTTCTTTTCTCACATCAAAAGAATGGCTTTCTCTCTCCTCATGTCGTGGTATTTCATTTGGCTGACATTGGACATGTTTGCTTAAGTAAATATCTCCCTCATAGGTAAGCTTTTTGACAGACGGTGCTATGGAAAGATACATTTCCACTGCAGCACCCCAAAATATCAGAGAACAAAAGCTCTTTGTAAAATGGCACCCTGGGGAAAACCCAATGAATTTATTGTAACAAATGGCATAAGACTCAGCTGGGTTCTATTTCTTAATCATATGGGCTATAACTGAAGAGTTTGTGGCTAATTTGCATAACCATCCACCTTAGAGGTAAAGTTTCAGTGTGTCTTAGGAATAAGATGATGCTCACCTGGGTCCCTAGCAACTGGAGCCAAGACCCAGACCCCTCAGTGAAGTTCGTCATTGGTGACATTAACATTGTGTATTTATTTTATATTTTGATGATTTCATGGGTTTGAATATTTTGCCCACATGTATGTCTGTGCACCATATGTGTGCAGTGTCTGTGGAGGCCAGAAGAGAGTATCAGATCTCCTGGGAGTGGAGAGACGCAGTTGTGATGACTGGGAGTTGAATTCCAGTCCTCTGGAAGAACTCAGGGTTAGGGTCAGTGCTCTTAACCACTGAGTCACCCATCCATTTTAAGGGTTTTAAGTCCCCAGGTAAAGAAGTGTTAGCAAGCCTAGTATCGTGTCAGAAGGCTGGGATAGATGACTTAAGAGTTTTCTTTGTGGTTGAGTCTCTGTGTGACTCAACGTTGGGTCTCTATTGCTAACCTGAAGGAGAAACTGGATTTGGCAATTGCAGTGATTGAAATAGCTCTGAGCAATGGGCAGGAAATCTTCTGTTTCAGTTGGAATGGAACCAGCATTTGGAATTGTTCATTGTGGTATTTGGTCTTCTTTTCCCTTGGG
>LOEQ01002983.1:209483-222160 GCA_001685075.1 Bramus lutescens | reverse complement strand
GGGGATCTTTATTTGATGCTTCATGAGAGCATTTGAATTCCTGATTCCTCTTCCTGGAATCTAAGCTGATCTTGACTCATCTGCAATGTGCTTGGGTTTCCAGAAGGATCCACCGCACCACAGGTTTGTCTTTCTGCCATGCTGAAGAACATCCTGACTGTGGTCTCCCATGTCATGACCTTCCAGATCTTCTTCCCAATGCGTGAGTCACTGCTTCCCAATCATCTGCCCTCGCCATTTCCCCTGTCATATACCATAGAGAAAGCTGTCCCTTCTTGACTGGGAAGTTCCTATCTTTCCCTGCTGGTTCTAGGCATGGTCCCAAATCCACTTCTTCCAGGAACACTTCTCTGATAGATTTTACCCTGTTGAATCCCTTCTCAGCTTTGTACTATCTTCAAATTTATACACTCAGTTCAGAAATTTTGTTATACATTTTGTGGTTGTTTTAGAGACAAGGTATTGCCTTGTAGCTCAGGCTGGCATTCAACTCATGATCCTCCAGCCCCACCCTTGTGCTGGGATCAGAGACCATGATGCTCCACTTGACTGAGTGTTGTTATCGTATTTGTTAGACAGGGTCTCACTGTGTCTTCTCTGGCTAGTCTTGAACTCATAGAGACTGACCTGCCCCTGGGGCCTCCCAAGTACGGAGATTAAAGATAATCACTTCCATGCACAGCCATGTTATGAGCATTCTTGAAGTTTTATTTTTGGCTCATATATTTTACTTCAAAGAAAAAAAGAACTGGGTTAGATTCTTACCGTTACACAGAACATGGTATCTCTCTTTTCCCCTCTCTCTTACACCTACACACTCCATTCACACCAAATCTTCAGGGTTAAGGGTCATGGAGGAGGTGGGATTATAGGTTGTCTCTGTTTTAAGAAAGTGTGACACCATAGATCACAAGATTTCCCCTCCATGTAAGAAGATAAATTGGTTATAGAAAAGAAAATATCAAGACAGGCTCTTGCTATGTAACCCAGGCTGGTCTTGAATTCCCTCTGATTTTTCTAAGTATCCTGAGTGTTGGGATACTTAGTGCTTTTCTTTTCTTGACAATCACATATCCAGCAACAAATATTTGCTGAGCCTCTACAAGTTGCAGAGATTGGTGTGGGTTTTCCAGTGTAGCTTTCTTTCAACCAAGGGAGACAAAAATAAGATATACGAGGGGCAACAAATATACACAAATACACACACAAACACACACACACCTACTTACGCATCATTTTCTCTGAAATAAAAGGTAACATCCTGAAGCAAATCTCATGAAGATTCAGGAAGCTCTAAAAGGAGTCTCTTTAAGACTCAGGAAAAGCCAGGCTGTGATGGCATATGTTTTTAATTTCAGCACTCTTGAGGCAGAGGTATGCAGATATCTGTGAGCTCAATGCCAGCTCAAGGTCTACAAAATGAGTTCGAGGCCAGCCAAGGCTACACAGAAAAACCCTGACTCAAAAAATCAAATCAAAAGAAAAAGAAGACTCTGGAAGAAACAGCTCAGAAGTCTCAGGAAGCGCATGACACTTACCAGATTTACAAGACCTCCACCCTCCCTAAGGTTATATAAGAAGTAAGGACCACTAAAGAAAGAAGATTCTTTGTCATGTCTAGCTGCCTATAAGATATGCAGAGAGCTCCAGGGTTCCAGCTTTCCTGAGTTGTCATCCATGATGGCATGGGCTTTAAGTGATACAGCTGCCTTAGAGTAGTCTGTACTCCTATAAGTAACCCGTTGTCCATATTCCTGTAAAGAACCACAATAAGATAATTGGTTTGCCTACTTAGACTTTGGTGATCTCATTACTTTGGCTTGTTCTTAGTTACCTCTCTGGTTTAGTAGTTCATATCTCCCTAGGAATGGTGTCAACTCTATCTCTCCAAAGAGAACAAACAAGTTAATTGGGACATGCTATTAAATACCTTACAGACCAGGTATGAGGAGGAATTCTGGGAGGATTATTTTATCCATCTATCTGTCTGCCTTGCTATCTTACTATCTGTCATCTATCTATTCTCTATCTATTTGATATGGGATACCCTCTGTTTCAGAAGCTCCCGAGAAGCTAAGTATGGTTGAGACTGAGAGTAGTGAGACAGGACTAGAAAGGATCATGGCTTATAGGACACTGTAAGGACTTTACTTTCTTCCTGAGAGATATAGGAATTTACTAGACAGTCTTGAGCAGGCAGATGAGGTGATGTAATCCAACCCATGTTTAAAAGGATGATACTGGGTGTTGTGCTACAGGTACCCTGGTGGTGTGAGTAGAAGAAGCAAGGGGAGCCTTATGGAGACCAGTTAAGAGTCTAGTTCTGTCAGTCCAGGCTGAAGGTGATGGTGGCTTGGGCATTGCAATACAGGTAGAGACTTTGAGAAGCTATGGATTTCTGGATTGTTCTGTGGTGGAATCCATAGGACTTGTCATATCAGATGTAAGGTTGAAAAGAAGGAGATGAATCTAAATGAATTATTTAAAAAAATCACTTTGAGATAGTGTGTCATTGCATATCCCTGACTGCCCTCAACTCACTGTTTATATCAAACCGGCCTCGAACTCACAGAGATTCATCTGCCTATGCTTCCCAAGTGCTGGGATTACATTGCAAAATGTTGTTTGTTTGCCTTAAGATGTGTCGGTCTCGCATCAGTGCCCAGGATGGCTTCAAACTGCTGGCCCAAAGTGATACTTTAGTTTTAGCCTCCTGAGTAGCTGGGACTACAAGTTCACACAAGGACAAATATAACTTTAGGGATAGAGGAACTGAAAGGATGAAACTGACTTCAACTGAGATGAGAAAGTTCGTGGGCAGGTGTATTGAGTTGACTTTGTAGATGCTGGCACATTATGTTGTCCCTGTTTGGCTCACATGTCTGATATTTGCATGTGCCTGGTGAAAATCTATGAGATTCTAAATGCCTGCCACTCCCTGAGCCTCTTAGGCCCTCTGCAGGAGATTACCTGCAGACAGAATGGTGGTAGATGGACACACAGCTATGGGACCCTGTGGATCACCACACATGAGATTTGAAAGACCCCAAATGTCTGTACAAGGGAGAGCAGTTTACACTGGATTGCCTAAGAGCAAAGATGTGATTCATAAGTATAAGAACTGGATTTACATCTAATTATTTCTTAGTGGTCTCCCTCTCTTAGGCACTGCCTGCCGCATGTCTTCTCGGTTTCTTATTTCTTCCTGATTTCCTCGCTGCTATTCTTTCCATTGGATCTTGATTACGGCCATTTCCAGGCTTCATCTCTAGCTCAGCCACTCTGTTCTACACCACGTACAGTTCAGTCTTCTTCAGGACTTACCTGGAAATGGGGAACTCAACATTTTCCAGCATGGATTCAGCAGTGAAAACATGTAAAATGAACATGTGGGCTTGTCTTCTCTCCTGCCCCTCCTTTACTGTGATGGAGTTAGCCAGGACAGAGATGTAGCGGAGCATCCACAGAGGCCCAGTTTGAATGAACATGAACCTGTTCACAAACTTGTGGCTGCCCCATCTGCCTTCTTAGGGCTCTTATAGAAGAGCTGCCCCATGTGTCACAGACAGGCAGCCTCATACCCCTGTAGCTCTATTTCCTTTCTGCATGCAGTAGGTACATAACAGTTACATACCTTAGCACATAATACCAAACACGGTGGAATGAGTAATCCTTGTCAAGTATGATCTGATTTGATACTGTAGGCTTGGAAGTCACACTTAGCCCTTTAGGAGGAGCTTTCTGAAAAGGAAACATCCTTTTTATCTTATGAAGTTTTAGGCAACCGATGCTACCAGTCCGAGGAAGCCATGATTAAGTCTCAGGAAACAGAAAAGGAAGATAAGACACAATTTCATTTAATGAGTCCGGATGGGTGGGCCCTGATGTCAAAGGCTTCTGATGTCAACACCAACCTGACTCATAAACTATGCTTGGAATAATATCATTTGACTGCTCAGTGTTTGTCCAAAGTATCTAACTTGATGTCCTCTTTCCACAGTAACTGCTGGACATTGTGATGTTCTGTAAGTGTGTCTAGATGAATGTATTCCTCAAATTCTACCAAATGGCTATAAGGTGTCCTTTTATGTCCAAATAGATGCATGTGATTCTGAAAGGGGGAAAATTTCTACCATGCATACTTCATTAATTTTTTGTGTATGAATTTATGTGTGTACATGTGTGCCTCTCTATCTCTCTGTCTCTCTTGTTCCTGTGCTACACAACTGAGGTTGGATTTCTCATTCCTGTTTCATGAATTTGGCCCTTATAATAAAATATAATTGGCCTATCTTGTAGTTAGCCTGGGATTCTTTGATCTGAATCATTCAACACTCCCTGAACACTATGGTGTAATAATTAAATAGAATTTGTATTGTATTAGATATTGTAAGCAACACAGAGATAATTTAAACTACAGCGAGCATGTTGTAGGTTCTATGCAAATAACGACATTTTGTATAAGGGATTTGAGCATCTACATATTTTGATAACCACAGGGAGTCCTGTATCCAGTTCTCTATGGACACGGGGGGGGGCATGTATAATCCAGTGAGCCTATAAATACAAAATGGGATGGAAAAAAGAAGCCAAGCAGTTACACATGTCTTAACTCAGCCTCTCTCCCCAGTGTGTGACCAATTTGTTTGGCTTCATAAATAAGTTGCTCTAGATAACTGCTGGTTCCTTGGTCAATTCTTCTGAAATTAACTATCCCCAGCAGCTTTGCAAGAGTGTGAGGACAAACAGCAGGCTCTTTGAGGGTTATTTTCAGGTGTTATTGAACAGATGTGGAAACAACTGGAAGAATGAGTGGTCTAGATAAACAAGCTCTGAGGGACTTCTATGGCTTTTTGCTTCATATGATGAGAAAGAGGGATTATTTGCTCACCTAGCAAACATTAATTAGAGTCGTTGTCAGGGACTCCTCTTGACACTAGAGATACGCCAGTGCATAATAACAAAAAAGCAAGCCCTTACTCAGCTATCAGATACTGTCGTTGGGAAGAACCCCCTGGATCCATTTCTGACTCCTTTGTGAACAAGAGACAGATTATTCTCACAAACCTGAGAAAGACTGATTCCTTCTTCTGCCTCTGGGACTGCCATCCTTTCTTCTCTCCTCAACTGTTTCAAAGCCCATAATTCTCATAGAGAGCACTCCTCTGTACAAAGAATAGAGAGAGTAATTCTCATCATTTACAATTTCAAGCAGCATATTTCAAGCATAGCTTGTCCTTCCGGCATCATCTTCTTTCCTTTTTTCTTCCTTCCTCTTCTCTTTCCTCTTTTCCTCCATCAACTTCTACCACTCCCTCTCTTTCTCAGACAGGGTCTCATGTTGCCCAGGCTGGCCTTCAACTCACTAAATAGCAGAGAATGACCATCTGGGTCCCCTCCATCCACCTCCAAAGAGCTGGTACAGGCTTGTACCATCGCACCCAGCTTTGACAATTTCTTGACAGAGTCAAAATCCTTGCAAACATCTTGGTACAAGGTATAGGGCTCATCACTAGTCAAGATCTGTAGGTTTTACATCTAATGCCTTACTTTCCCATTTTACCGGTATAAGAAGCCTAATTTTCACCTGTCCTATTAGGAAGCCCCTCTAGCTCCTTTCTTTCAACCTTAGGCTCCGCTGTTAGGTTTATCATCCAAGAACAGCATCACTTATCCTATATTTTTACACTCCATTAATCTTTATTGCTCCCCTTTACTTATTTCGGATACCGACTCATCTCTTTTCTAAATATCTTCGATTTTTAAAAATCTTCAATCCTCAACTTCCTTCCCTTCGTCTCCCTCCTTCCCCATTCTCTCTCTTCTTCCCCCAGCCCGAGATTGTGTGTGCATGAAACCCAGAGCATTGTGTGAGCTGAGCAGGGGCTCAGCAGCTGAGCTAACAGCAGCTAGAGCCTCAGTACTCACTCACTTGTGTTCATCCTAAGCTCCAGCTTGGGAAGATGACACACTTCCTGGTTTATGTCCTGTGTTTTCTAGCAGCGAAAACTTTGCTCTCCGTTTCCTTCCTTCTAGAATTCCCCTTCCACACCCCTGCCATCTGAAATCCTACTCATCAATTATCTTGAGGTCCAAATGTCTTTCTTTCCGGGAATCTTTCCTGCTCCGCCCACTGACCTACATTTTGGCTTGAACCCTCGCTCTCCCCTGGCAGCGATCACTACCTTTTCTTTCTCCTCTCCTGCATTTGTTATTATGTTCTTGAAGCAAAATCCAGGGCCTCTTTTTTCTTTTTTTCCCATTCTGTTATGGCTTCATTTATGTCAGGTTTAAACAGACTGCTTTCTGGATTCTAGAACTGATATTGTAAACATCAGAGGGGCCAGTGGAGTGGGGGTGTAGCACTCGGTAAGTTGGAAGACTGTATGTTTTTGTCAGGCGGGGTTTAGAGGTGCTTTTGTTAGGTTCAGCCCATCTCAAACAATTCTACTGGGCAATCAAGCACAAGTGTCAGTATCTATGGAGATAACAGCAATCTCTTGTAGCAATCCTGATTTATGAGGGAGACTGGCAAATAAGAGGTACTACATAATATTGCCTAACACTTCCATGGGAATCAGCCAAAGCACAGTGGAGAGAGAAAAGGAGAGGGTGTATGTGTCATACTCAGTGCATGTCTAGACTGTCAATGTGCATAGTTCTTAACATATAACAGTAACAACCAACACTTTAGGGCTTTGAACACACACCCTTGCAACTTGTTTTTAAATACACATGAGGCCTTCTACCTATTACATTTTCATGAGGACACTGTAGGTAGATGGAATTACTTGTTTTTTAGAGATAAGAGCTCATGTAACCCAGGCTACCCTCAAACTCTTTCTGTAGCCAAGGATGATCTTAAACTCCTTTTTCAAAATTTTTGTTTTGCTTTTTGTGTTGCGTGTGTGTAAGCATGTGTGTATGTGTGTGTGTGCGTGTATTCCCATGTGCATGGATACATGTGTGTGCATTCCTTGACAGCAGAAACAAGAAAGCCTGCTTCAGCAAGGTGAGGCATTGAACTGAAGAGAGAGCCTGACTTAGGTGAGAGGAAAGAACTGATTTCTCAGAGCTGTTCTCTGACCTCCATGTGTGCCCCCCTCCGCCACCAACCTGGTAACAACATAATAAATAAGAAAAACGAAATGTTAGCTTTCTAAGATAATGCTCATGTAGTAAGTGATCGATCTGGGATTCCAACTCAATGCTATCAATTACCATTGGGACAACACAGGGTTCCATTCATTTCCAGTGGTGCCAATAGCAAACAAAGGGCCTCCTTTGAGAAGTTAGGAAGAAAGGGGGAAGTCTTCCAGGCTGATGCCTGGCAAATAACTCCAGAATCAGGCAAAACCTGTTTCATCTGTAGAGCCTTACACCTTTTTTCTTTTAAATTTATTAGAGTGGCTGTCACTCAAGCTCAGTACAGTTCCAGGAAATGAGTGTGTTTTTTACTTAATGGTATGACATGCATAACTGGATCAGAGATTGGACTTGCTGGTTGCAAATTCGCAGGAAATACCTCTGGAATTGATCATCTCCTCAGAGAAGAATATTCCCTTGCCCACGTTTCTATGTGTGTCCCCAGAGGATTTTGGAAAGTCAACTTGATTCATTTCTCAAGCTGGGAAATGCTCTATAGCTTCTGCCCTGCTAGGCACATGTCTCCTGGTAATGTGTCCCGGATGAGATCACACACCTACGGGTAGCACTTCTGTGAAACCTGGATTGCTCCAGGCCACACAGCCAAATGGCCATTACTCACTAAATAATGAAACGACCTTTCCTATTCACCCAGGACCTTGAGACTTGTCTTTAAATATAGTTTTTACTCCATTGAGAAGGCTGCGGCACAGCCATGATTGAAAGCAGCCTCTGAACCCTGTGCTCTGTTAGCCCTTGGAGTCCCAAAGTTCTATAGAAGCCTAGGGGCAGAGAAAATGGACCTCATTCTGAACTGTGCCTGACAGGAGGAGCTAAAACAGAGTTACTGTCTAGTTCAGTATATGCCCCTCAGTCTGCTCAGACTAAAACCGTTTGCCTTCAGGGCCAGGTGGACTAACACAGTGGCATGGAGGCCCAAGTCAGAAATCCTATGATGCAGGACACAGAGACGACCTGGACCTCAGAGGGAAATCTTCACTCTAGATAAACGAGGACTTGGGTTTCTCTTTCGGAGATGCTCTGAAAGCTTGGTGTGCAACTGTGGGCAAAGCAGGGACACATTTGGAGAGAGATCTCTCTGCTGTTTGGGCTGGTTCACCAAGTTGGATTTCAAGGAGGCATGGTGGCTCATGCCTGAAATCTCATCACTTGTGAAGAGGAGGCAGGGAATTGTCTGGTGTGGGCAGGTGAGCTTGGGCTACATAGTGGGTTCCAGGGGCAGACTCTGTCTCAAGAACATCTGAATTCATATCTGAAACAAGTTGGATTCCAATACTGTGAGGTGGATTGGGGCCATCAGGATCACACAACTTATGGTGGGTTTGAGTAGGTGATTTCTTAGGAACATGTCACCAAAGGACCCTTTGAGTGACATGAACTACTCTGTTATCTACTGCAGTGAGCTTTTCTCATCTCCTGGGAATTGTTTCCTGTGATGTATGTGTATATGTAGGCATGTATGGTTGGTTGTTTTCTTTTCTGAGACAGAATCTTTGAAGGTAGGTTTTGTCTAAAACTCACTATATAGCTCAGGCTGGCCTTGAACTCACAGCAATCCTTCTGACTCCACCTCCCAAATATTTCAATTACAGACATAACCTACCACTTCTGGGTTGTCATGATACTCTTGGAAGGATTTCAGCTTAAGAGGCTGAAGTTGGGGAAAACCAGGGGGTGTATTTGACATCTTGTGTCATGAGCATTGTATGTGACTTGCTAGAGGACAGACTCAGAGATATTTGAGAGATCTTCAAGTTGGTTTCTCCCCACGTCATCTCATCTCGAGGGTCTATTATGTCATAGTTGCTATACTAAAAGTGAAAGGACAGAGATAAGAAGGACAGGCATTCCTGGGTGGGGCGGGGCATCTAGGGAAGGCACCATGAAGTTGGCAGTGCCATAAGGAGTCACCGTAAACTCAATTGATTTAGAAGTTGGTAGAGTCTGGGCATTCCATTCTGAAATTCAGCATCTTGGCATCTCAGAAAACAGAGGCAGACCATAGACTCTAGAAAGAATTCCTCTCTCACTTTTGCCCCCAGCTCCTTAGTACTCTCTAAGATCCAATTGGCTTGACCTTAAAATAGTTCATAAAACCCTCATGCAAGAGTAGGGCTCCTTTCATCCTGAAGCATGCAAGATTGTTAGCGCTGGAGACACAGAAGTGCAGAAAGAATCCTGAGCAAACAGGCCTGGCCAGGTCCCCTTTGGTTTGCCATCAGCTCATACCCCCTTGTCCCCAAGCCCACTTCTGCACAGATGTCCATACGAACTCACATATTTTCCAGTTCCATATGGCTTAAACTGGCCTTGAATTCTTTATGTAGTGAGGATGACCAGAATGACCATGGGCTCCTGATCTCCCAGGTGGTGGCCATATAGGCTACTAAGCCCCATTGAGTCTTAGTTTCTGAAGGCTTCCGTGCCACATGAAACCTACAGAAGGTACATCTATGTGCATTTCTCTAATTAATCTATCTTTCATCAGAGGGTTCTTCCCCATGGGATTCGTCGTGGTGAAGAGCAAAGTCCTGTCCGTGAAGTGTGGTGGCCGTGAGAGGTATCAGAGGCTCAGGTAGCTGATGCACAGGTGCAGGGGGTCAAAAGGGAGAGAGAAGCTATATTTAGAGCTGGCAGAGCAGAAAGTGAGAAGAACGGGGAAGTGAAGAGGGTGTGAGCGCAGGATCAAACTCAAAGAACCTTCCCTCAGGGCAATGAGAATCCAGCAGGTGGTTGAAAGCAGTAACAAATGGCCTCGCTTTCTTGCGGTTGCTCCTGCCCTTGGAAGTCTCCTAGCCTATGTCTTTATCACCGGGCACTTGTGCCTCCTTATTCCTAAGAGGGGTGAGTGTTGCTGAGTGAAAGGAATCAGAAGGCGGTGGGTGACTACTTGCTGAGTCAGCCATCTCTGCAGTATTCTGAGGCAAGCTTTCTTTCCTAGATGGCTGTACAGGAGTGATTGACATCTGCTTTATATTAGGGTTAACGCTCAGTGCATGGTAACGGAGAGTGTACTGGCTTCTGGGTAGGAGACCTGTGTTCAGGACACTGATGGGGTTTAGGACGCACTCCCCTCCAATATGGGTACCTGGGCATTTGACACAACTGAAGCAGGTCTTCTGTTCTCAACTCCCTTGATAAAGATGCTAAAACCTACAAAGAATTTTCTGACCTTTCTTGTCTGCAGGCTGTGGATCGATAGTCACTGTTTATGAAGAAAAAAGAAGCTGAAGACAGAGAGGTCCCAACCAGAATACCAACAGGATTTGCCGAGTTTCTCCTACTTTTTTATCATTAGGTCAGAGCCCCTGTCCCATCCTGCTTTCCCACCACGGTCCCCTCTTCATCAGATTTATGCATTTAAAATACACAGGTTTGGGGGGGGGCTGGAGAGGTGGTCCAGGGGTTAAGAGTGCATATTGTTCTTTTAGAGGACCCACATCAGGTGGCTCACAACCACCTGTAACTCCAGCTCCATCCAGGGCACCCTTTCCTCTGATTTCTGCATTAATGTATACAGACATACATAATTTAAAAAACAACAACAAAAAAACCCAACAATTCTTTAAAAACTACAGGTTTCCTCATTTTCGATTTCTGAGGATTCTCAGGTCACATAAACTCATATTGTATAATCTGGCATGCTTTCTCTTGTCAGCCTTTGTTAAAAGGGCCTCACCCTGAACCTAGAGGTGTGTGAGAAAATGTCATTCCCTACGACACCCTGACAAAGAAGAACGCTTTTCATTTTGTTCATCTCCCAGCGCCCTTCTGCTACAGAAAAAGGGTGACCAGTTTAGTAAAATGCTCTTCATCCTGCCCAGTGACTTGTGTACAAGGAAGTGGTTCTGAGTAACACCCTTTGCCAGCCTGCCTGGGAACTCGCTAGAAATGCAAATTATTGGACTCCACCCAAGGCCCAGTAAATCAGAAACTCTGTGGGTGGAACCCAGGCTTCTAGCTTTAAGGAGGCCTCCTGGAGACTCTGGCTAATGTTAAAAGTTTGAGGATCATACCTAAGGGGTTAAACTTTAATAAAAAATTGCTGTACCGAACAAACTTAATCTTCTCGGATCTCTTGGCCAAAGTTCTCCAAAATCACCAGGAGAGGGCGGCTGTGGACCTGCCTTTTGCCTTCCCAAACCGCAGAGCCCGAAGGAGGGTAAACAGCAGCCACAGCAAGTTCTTTCCTTTGCCCAAGTAAATCACAAATATATAAAAAGAGACTTCAAAGGCCGTGCTATCAAAGTGGCAGTTAAAGGCGACATTCAAAGTCACAGCTGTATCGACGAGGCTGCATCAGCATCTCGGATTCCGAAGCATTTAGGACTGAAGCAGTTTTATTTTTGCGGTATTTCTTCTAGTCCCTTTCCTTTGATATACATGAGCTTCTCGACTTTCCTTTGTTCTTTTTCCACGCGTCAGGTTTTCATCAGGTTTTCAAGCTTCCCCGAAGAGACGTAGAACCTCAGCACGATCAGCTGCGGATCCACAATGCTCTGCCGCGCTAGCTCGTCAAGTGCAGGCAGGGAATGTCCCTCCTCCCTCCTTCCTCCACAGGACCCTACCATCTTCTCCACGCACAACATTTTGATCTCCTCTGTGGCATTTGTGCTTTGCTCCTTTCTGCTCAACTCTGGAGCTGTCATTATTTCCAGGTTCCGTTACTGAGCCAGGGGACTTTTGGCAAGAGCCAAGTAACAGTGGGCCTAGATCTTGATGAGGTGCTGAATGATAGGGAAGGGTGCAAGGACTGAGACCTCCCTGTTTTTTTCTCTCTGCCTGGCCTTTACACTGAGGCACACCCACGTCAGGAAGTCGGGACCTCAGTAAGGGGTACGGTACAGGATGACTTGAGGGTTTGCATTTGCCTAACTGTTCCCAGAACCAAATGTGTAACTCCTCCAAAGAATGAGCTGCACAGGGGGCGCTTTACAGAGCATTTAGGGAACACCAAGCAATTCGTATTTCGCACATTTTAGTCCAACACAAGTTAAGAGTCTTCCTTCTGAAAAGTGTAATTAAAACAGCAACGACAATGAAGTTTTGTTTGTTTAATTTTTTTTAATTTTTTAATTAAGTTTTTTTTTGACAGAACATTTATAACATTTTTCTCTAAGGTTCAGGGAACACCAAGGAGGAATGAAAACAAGAAATGCAGGGCAGGATGCTCAGAGGGGAGGTCTGCAAAATAGAAAAAATGACTGCTGAACTTGCTTAAAGGTGAGATGGTTCTTTGGGGTTCCTGCTTCATGAAAGAGTCAGCCAGACATTATGCAGAATACAGAAGAAAGTAACGGACAAACTGACAATATAGGTGGAATTGTCTTTGAAATTTCCCACTTCATGGAAAAGTCTGCTGGATACTATGGGACTGTAGGCTGAAGATGGGTGCTCCAATGTCACAAAAGAACTTTGGGTGACTGTCCAGGCAGCAAGATGTCTCTGTCAATTCCAGAGTTTTGGAAGTTGCTTACAATTCACTTCCTGTTTACTTAGGTAATATTATA
>LOEQ01002983.1:189370-209411 GCA_001685075.1 Bramus lutescens | reverse complement strand
AAGATAAAGTAGATATAAATATTGTAACTATAATTCTTGCTTGATAACTGTTTTGTTGTATGTAATATTGCTATGTTAAAGTTAAAACCTTCCTTTTTATTTAGACAGAAAAGGGAAGGTGATGTAGGATTCCCCTCTGTATACTGTGAATACCATTGATTAATAAAGAAGCTCCTTTGGGCCTACTAGAGAGCAGAATAAGGCAAGGTAGGAGTTCCAAGCAGATAGAGGAGAGAGTAGGCATCATCAATGAGAAACCATGTAGCCGCCACAGAAGACAGATGCCGGATGCTGGACCAAACCTTACTGATAGGCCACAACCATGTGGTGATACACAAATTAATAGAACTGGATTAATTTAAGATACAAGAGCAAGCTAAGAATACACTAAGTGTCATTGTCCAAGCAGTGTTGCAATTCATACAGTTTCTGTATGGTTATTTTGGGCCTGGGTGGACAGGAAATGAGTGAGTGGCCTCTGCCTACAGGGGTGAAAGGAAAGCAAGAAAAGACTTTTCTTGTAGAGACCTGGAACAAACATCTATATGCTACTAATAGGAAACCAACAACAGATGGAAGTTGGGATACCATCAAAGTTCAACTTGATGAACCAATGATTTTTGGTGGGGTTACTTATAGAGGTATGGTGAGAGGTTACTTAAGGAAAGAGATGATTCAAAGACAGCTGCATCACTAAAGCCCACCTCAGCATTGGAGACAGCTTGGGAAGGCTGGAGTGTCCTGAAGTTCAGTAGGTTAGGGTGTCTTTTCCAGGTGGCTCAGTTGGTCTAAGGCTCCTCCAGGCATCTAGACTGGCTTTTGTTTCTTCCAGATTGGCTGGTCTCTGCTCATGCTGGTCTTATCTCTGCCCCTTCCAAGTAGCTGTCCTTGTCTGAGAGTGACTTTCGGTAGTCTTTATTATTTATATGCTTGGAGTGGGAGGGGCCTAGTTAATCTGGTCAGTTTCAGGGACTTCCTAAAGGTATTTTGAGTTGCTTACTTCCTGTACACAATTTAATTAGTTTACCTGCAGGATGAAATGGTTCAATCTGGAGGGCATTGCTACACAGCAAAGCAGAAAGGGAAAGATGGGAAAGGACAATGGGGGTGGGAAATATACACACACATACATACATATATACATACATACATGCACATAGACACATTTATATATGTGAAAATATCACAGTGAAACCCATTTCTTTATATTTTAATAGAAATTGAAAAACTCTAAAAATGATAAAATAAAATACCATTAAAACTTTATTTTTTTTTCTTTTTGAGACCAGGTTTCTTTATCTATGCAGCCTGGCTTGGAATTACATTTTAGGTCAGGCTGGCCTCACACTTCCTGGGCACTTGGTTTTCCATTCATTTCTATCATTAGCATATAAACTAATGCATTTCATTATTATTTTCAATTTGGATGTTCAGAGTATTTCCTGCTGTGGGGATGCCAGGGTGGGAAAGGGGTTTGCCTGCTGATAAGGAGACATATTTAATAACTTTAAAGCTGTATGAGATTTTTTCTCAATTTATAGTAAGATTTTCACACATCTATTCCAAATTCAAGTTCAAGTAGAAGTGTACCACAGCTCCCAGCTAGTGGAGGAAGGAGAGAAAGGAAGGATAAAATCATTTAAGCCTGGTTCTATGCCAATAGATTCGAGGCCTCTTAGTGCTCGGCTGCTTCCAGTTTGGAAGGGTGCATATTAAATGACGGTTTGTAATCGCTGAGTTGTTTTGGAACAATAAGAAAGGAAATACAGAGAGCACGCTCAAGGACGATCCACAGCTGTCTTGATTTGTCATTATGATACAATCAGGTTTCTTTTTTTCTTCTTAGTGGTTGTTTGCCTACTGTTTTGCTTTATTTCATTTTCTGCCATTCCATTGCAAAGCCCTGAAATTCTGAAGCTGTCTAGAGGCAGGATGAAAACACAGGGAAAATTGGGGGGTATGAAAAGAGAGAGGGGAGCCTTGAATGGAGGCATCTGGTTGAAGTATTTCACCAGGATCTGAGCAAAATTTCCAGCTCAAGACCTTTCACCCTTCCCAGCCACACAGCTGCAAACTCCTAGGAGTCATACCAAACAAAAACAAAAACAAAAAAACAGAAAACCAACCAACCAAACAAAAACATTTACAGGGAGAGGACATGTATTAACCCTGTTGTTCAACCTTATTAGCCTCTGGTTTTCTCTCATCAGATTATATTCAAGGCATCTTTGGAGACACATTTTGTTTTACTCTTAACAAAGAGAGAGAAGAGGGCAGATTTCTTAATGTGAAACGTAACTTGAGAGCACCAACATGGTCTTATAGCTGATACTAAGATCATTAATGGCCTCTTCACCATTAAGAAACCCATTCCTATTCTTGGTACAGCTTACTTTCCTTATGCTCCCTTCGGAAGCAGACACCCCCATTTGGACATGTCATACTCTCATCTGAGAGCCCCTTTTGTCTTAACCCTCATGAATAAGCCTGGATTAAAATATCTTGAATACAATCATCAAGTTTGTTTTTTAAGCCTTAAAATTCTTTTCATTCTCAAAGCTGCAAAACCAAGTTTGGATTAATTTGAGGTTCTCAAGGCTCAGTAGAACTCCTTGGGCTGCTGAGGGTTGCAGTATAGAGCCATGGCTCTGTCCCCTCATTGCTGATATGTCTCTTTCATTTCTGGATAGCATATAATTATAGCTCTTTATCTATATTTCTTGAGGGTCTCTGTAAACACCATGGCCCTCAGTGTCCATCCATGAGATGCAAGAAGGCAATTTAATTCAACATGACTTAGTAGCTGATGTTGGTTTAAACTTCAAAAGTCTGACCTCAAGTACTTTATTTCAGACATATTTAAGCACAGTGTAATTTGGGAAAAAGTTTCCTGGTAACAATTAGCTCAATCCCATGTGCACACAAAAAGATTTAGATGTGACTACGTTTAAATTCTTTGCAAAGTGCAAGTGATACTTTCCATAAAGATAGGCTGTATAGATTAACTGAGAAAGCAGTCTCAAGATAAGGGTCTGAGGGAAGAATAGTGCTGTAGATTGACTGAAACTAACAAGTTCAAGATAAGGGTCTGGGGGCCAGGCTCTGGTGTGGCCTGGCCGTACAGTGCAAAGGTCACCAGGGTATTGATCGTGTCCATTCACAGCCTTCTGGGAGGAAAACAGGTTATACACCTTTGAAGAGATAGCCCTGTGTGCTTAACATTTCTGGTTCCCCTAATGTGTATCTGTGAGCACAAAGACCTACTAGCCTCTACACCATTCCATGTTCACTTCTAAGGATTGAGAATCAAGATACTTCCTTTCACTTCAAGCCAATAAAATAGCATACGCCAAAGTGTGTGCAAAATCGTGGTTGCTAGAGCTGTAGTTCCTAAGGGGGATGGGCACTTTTAGAGAAATATTTTTTTTTGGTTTTTATTTTTGTTTTTTTGTAACAGCCCTAGCTGTCCTGGAACTAGCTCTTGCAAACCAGGCTAGCCCTGAACTCTCAGAGATCCTCCTGTCTCTGCTGGGATTAAAGGTGTGTGCCACCACCACCCGGCCTAGGGAAATATTTTTACAAAATTGTGTGTGTATTTGTAGGGGGAGCTATTTAAAACACTGTTTAAAAGTACCTACCAACTTCCTGTTTCTGTTATTAATATTCTTTGCAAAATCTTACAATGATGGGTTGGGGATGTAACTCAGTTGGTAGAAGTCTTGCCTAGCAAGTGGGAAGCCCTAGATTGATAAGCCTCATATGGTGGCACACATCTGTAACCCCACAGTCCTGGAACTAGAGTCAGGAATAGCAGAAGCTCAAGGTCATCCTTGGCTATACAAGAAGTTCAGCTTTGGCTAGAGACAGTGTCAAAGGAAAAAAAGAAAAGAAAAGAAAAACAGAAAGACAAGAAGACAGGAAGAAAGAACTTCATGATGAACCAGCCAGGGTCTAGAGAAACCCAGTTTATTCTTTGCTTGTTATCACAGCAAGTTCTCTAAGGACAAGCCGGCTTTTTATCTTTCCTTTTCAGACATGAGCCTTAAATTGAGCAGGCTCATAAATGGGCCTATATTAGTTCCTATTCAGTGACAGAATACTTGATAAAAACAACTCCAGGGCAGAAAAGCTTATTTCAGCCCTCAGTTTCAGAGAGTCTCATTCTACCACAACAGGGAAGACATAGTAAAGTTTATGAGGGCTGTGTGCTGTCAGGGACCAGCTGTCCCTAGGTGTGACGTGTCATTCCTGTGTTACCCCCTCCAGTCTTCTTTCTAGTCACACATCTCAAGAGAACCCACGTGAGGACTGATGTGTTCATATCATCATCCATCTTAAACACCTTCTTACACTCCTTGCTGCTTTTCATGTTCTTCAAGAGAACACATCTGAATTTGCTTTTGACTCTTTGGAGAATTCGAATTCAAGACCCTTGGGCTCAGACTCTGACTTTCCAGTGAGCTCACTCAGATTGTTTCTAGATTCTGATTGAATCACTGTGTCCTAGGTCCTTTGGGGCAAAATTCCAATGTCCAGTTGTCGCTGTCCTTCCTCAGCCTGTAGGACAGAAGAGTTACACACAGAGGGTAAAAGCCCAGAGACCACAGCATTCAAACACTGGCTTTGCTGCCAACTAGTTGTGGGCCCTCACTTTCTGGGTTTCAATTTCCGTGTGTCTGCGGAAAGGTCATATTTACCCAGGGTTATAGTGAGGATTAAACAAGATAATGTGCCTCACACTTTGAGGACAAATTTTGGCACACAGTTGTTATTATTTAAATGTTACCTGTTATTAGTTTTCGAGCTTGAGTCTCCAGACTGCGGAAGTTACCATGTACTCCGTTCAAACTGCACTGCCGATATTCCTGGGAACATTTTGTTTTGTATTTACATCTGTGTCAGGGCTCCTCCCCAATCACAAGATACATTTCCTGTTTCTGAAGGTAGCCTGAGCCCTACCTGTCTTTCAAAATTTAGCAGAACTTCTCTTTAGGAGGAGACTTTCTTCCTCATGAGTCGTTTGGATGAACCCTCCATCACACCTCAGTGACACCTCCGATCACACTTTCTTCTAATCTGTAGTTCTTACGTTGTTTCCTTGGTACCAGGGACCGTCATCAGAGGAAGCACAGGCTTTTCAGCCTTTGAATCTCTGTGCTGCAGAATGGCCTTTGTGGACAGTAAACAATCATTGATGGTCTCACTGTTCAAAAATCGACTATTGCTTTACCTTCCTAGGCAGCCACAGAAGCCAAGGCTGGCCATACTGCAGGAGCAGCCTCGATTGGTTCCAGCCAGCAGCCACTCTGACATGGACCCAGATGACTCGCTGTGGGGGCTGTTTGTGTTAGAGCCTCTTCTGATACACTGGAGATCTCTTTGACTGCTAATGTTGGTTGTTACTTGACAAATAGTCCAGGAGACAAACTTCTGTGTCTGTCTGTGAGGATTTTTAGGATGGGTTGAGGTGGGAGACTTATTCACTCTAAATATGGGCAGCAGCATCCCATGACCTAGAATTCTCGACTGAATTAAGAAGGGAAAGCAAGTTGAGCATCAGCTTCATCTCTCTATGTCCTGAGTATGGATGCACTACCACCAACTGCCTTCTGTCCCTAGGGCCATGACATTCCAACTATGGCAGGCCACACCCTTTAACTGTGAGGTGAAATAAACTCTTAGGTTTTTTTCACAGGTATTTTTCCACAAGGTTGTTTCATAACACTTGTTTAAACAGTGAAGATGTATCTTTGACAAGGAGACTTCTGATTACTTTAATAGAGTCAAATGGTCAATAGTCAGGCACAAAGCAGTTAGGTGGGATTTTCAGAGACAGACAGGACTCTGAGAAGAATAAAGACAAAGTTGTCAGGGAGACACGGAGAGGAAATGGTAGGTGCAGGACAGAAGAACAGTAATACCATGTGGCAGAACATAGATTAAAAAATATGGATTAACTCCAAAGCTACACCAAAAACCTATCTCAAAAAAACCAAGATTAATTTGAGGTATTAGAGCTAGTTGAGATAAGCCTAAGCTAAAGGCTAAGATTTCATAATTAATAATAAGTCCCCATATTATTATTTGGGAGCTGGCTGGAAGGACTGAGAAAGACTCATTACACACCAGCAAGAGGAAGACACCCTTAGGCTGCTTGCTGCCTTTCCATTATAAGCATGAACCCAGCACTGCCTTGCAGAACTCAGGGAGAAGGTGCTCTATGTCCACACACAGTGACAAATTGTAAAAGATTGTTACATTTATTTACCTATGTGTATGTATGTATGTATGTATGTATGTATGTATGTATGTATGTATGTATGTATGTGGGATGTGCCACAGTGAGTGTGGAGGTCAGATGACAACTTGTAGAAGTCAGTTCTCTTGATTCACCATTGTGGGTCTGTGGCATCAAACTCAGGTTGTCAGGCTTGGTAGCAAGTGCCTTTGCCCATGAAGCCATCTCACCATCCAACTTAAATGCTTTTGGTTTTGCAGCTGAATGTGTGACCATGACTGACATGGTCTCAGAAGAAATCTGAGAAAAAGTTGGGTTGAAGAAATCAATTGTTGGAAAAACTGATCGAAGAAATTTCTAGCTATCCCTTTCTTACTCTTTTCGTTATTAGCAGCAATTTATACAGAATAACAAAGAAGCCTACCCAAAGACTGCATGTTATGCAGGCCTTACTGCTGGTTGTATCCATACCAGTAGATTCTGCTAAATGAGTTTCCTATGAATGTCTTGGTTGTTACTTGGAGCCAATCTTCATAGAAATAGAGGAGTGCACCATTATTTCTCTATTTTGCTTCTTGGACTGTGTTGTGATGGCTACAGCTACCAAAGCCATAATTGACCATGAGAACAAGACCCTCCACCTAGAATAGAATAAAAGAGAAGAAGGACTTAGGTCATAAAGTCTACCCTTCCTGGTCTTTGCCAGGGTTCCTTTTCAATTTACTGTTTCATGCATCTCAACCGAGTCCAGCTAACTTAGTGTACCATTTGTTCTTGTCCTTGGAGGAGCACAAGGGGTGCTTCTGGGTGAATTTAGACCAGATCTTAGAACCCAGCATCAGATCAAGGCCCTGCTTATTCTAGGCTCTGTAGACCCCAAGTCTAAAGAAACCTTGTCCTAGCCTCTGTGTACCCATCTTCCTCCTTCTCCTCCTCTTCCTCATTCTCCTCTATGAATCCTAACCCTGTTCCTAGACTCTTTAGTTTCTTTTGCCCTTCATTTGGGTTTGATAAATTTCAATAGCATCACACCCAATTACCAACTTGTACCATCTGTGGCTTTACTGTTAAATCCTATGTCTCTCATCCCAGTTTGCTCATCTGTGTCTATAACCTCTTGATATAGATACTCTCATTCTCAGTGCCTGTTGACAGAGGTTTTCCTGTTGACAGCACTCGCTTCCCCACCTCAGCTTTTTTTTTAAGTGCTGTGGGACAATGGTTTTGTACCCTGTAAAGATTTGTCATTTGTATTGTTTTAATAAAATGCTGATTGGGCAGTAGACAGGCAGGAAGTATAGGTGGTGTGACTAAAACAGGAGTTCTGGGAAGAGGAAAGGCTCAGTCTGCAGTCATCACCAGACAGAGAGGAAGCAAGATGAGAATGCCTCACTGATAAAAGGTACCAAGCCACATGGCTAACACAGACAAAAATTATGGGCTAATTTAAGATATAAGAATTAATTAATAAGAAGCCTGAGCTAATGGATCAACAAGTTTATAACTAATATAGACCTCTGTGTGTTGCTTTGGGACTGGACAGTTGTAGAACCGGGTGGGACAAAAACTTCTGTTAACAAGTGCCCAGGAGAAGAAACTGTACCGAGGAAGGTGAGAATCCTGGAGAGTCAGTTATGGGAAACTTTACGGAAGCCACGAGATCTTGGTTTACTAGATTTGAGGTGTCTGTGCCCTAACTTTCAGGCAGATAATTTCTGCTCTAGGTTGTCCACCAGGGAGTGCTAGGCTCTGAAAACCTACTGCTGACCTGTGGCAGTTACTGGTTTGTAAGGGAAACCATTTTAAAGTACTCTTAAAGAGGCTATCAGTTGAGAAAAAGGCTCTGTCACCTGGCCTTATACTCTGTTAGCATGGTTCCCAAGAGCTCCGTCTCCCCCTTGGGATATGTTCATTTCCCAGTGTTAACCTTAATCACCAGCTTAATTATCATTTCTTGCAGTTGATTATGGCTTCCTCTGATGAGATCAGATCCCATCAGACCAAGGGCTTAGCTTCCTGCACCTTGTTGCTCCCCATGGGATGACCCTCATCTACAAAGGTTACAGATGCCTCATTAGACCTCAGAGGGGAATCTCGGGTTGAGTAACCTGTCTTTCTCAAAGCGGTTCCCCATCTGGGACTGGATTTTAATTAGCTTTCAACTCCACCCAAGTATTTGACATCACATTTGAAGGGTACAGATTTGTATGCATGGCCAAAACTTGGGGCACCCTTTTAAGCTGGCATTTCTCACTCTGGGTCCTTGGACAAAGGCCTAACAGTGGCAGCAACTCTCTCCTATCTACTTACACAAAGATGGCCCAAATTGCTATAACAACTGATGGCTTTTTTCTTTCTCTTTCTTCTTTTCTTTCCTTCCTTCTTCTTTTTTTTTTTTGGTTTTTATTTCTTAAAAGCTGCCTGTGTGATGGACAGCACAGCATGGAAGAAATACATGAAGTGGTGGCTGGCTTACTAGATTGCCTAAGCAAACCAACACAGCAATTTTATTGTCTTCACAGCTATGGCTCTTTGTCTCTGTGCTCTGTTCCTTTATTTGCCATGCAAGTCACACAGAAGTTGCAATAATAGCTTCTAGGCTGAGAGCCGTATTGCTGCTAGGCTGAGAGCCGAGAGACCTCTGCCATTTGTGTGCAATCTCATTTGAACTCCGGGATTGGGGAAGGCAGTGTTTGACCCCCCCTTACTTTCTCAACTGCTATTCAGCTTCTTGTGCTTAATGAGGCTTTTCAAAAAGGAAAACCGGCAAACAGAAAACACAAGTTCTGCCCTTTAATCAATTGCTTTCTAAATTCTTCATCAGAACACAGTTGTATGATGAAGGTGCATTTTTAAGGATGTCTGAGCTGCAATGTACAGCACTCATGGCAAATGAGTCAGATTAGGTGGTTTCCTTAGCAAACACAATGTTTAATATCCCCTTTCATTAACTGAGAAAACTATCGGACAAATTAACTTTCTGAGACTAATAATCACTCAGTTAATTAAATACCTTTCTGGCCAATGATTCCTGGTCTGAGGACTGAATATCTTTGGAAGAACCTTAATATTGAGGCAGGGCATGCTAAATCTATTCACAGCCTCCATGAACAGAGATGACTTCACACACTTAAAATTTCCACTTTCATCTGTGTAAAGATGCTGGTTCAGAGAGTGAGGTAAAACCATGCCATCAAAAGCAGCTGTATTGGGCCCCAAGGAGATGTCTCTCTGAGAGTAATGTGCCATACAAGCATGAGAACTTGAGTTCGCATTCCCAGCACCCACGTAAAAATACAGATGTGCTGGGTGGGGAGTGGAGACAGGTAGGTCTCAGAGGCTCAGTGGCTGACTTGTCTAGCTGATACATTGAGCTCCACGTTCGGTCTAAAACAATGAGCTATAGGATTGGTCTAGCCAAAACAAACACTGAGCTGCAGGGTTGGTCTAGCTGAAACATATGCTGAGCTTCAGGTTCAGTGAGAGACCCCCTCTTTCACAAATTGAAATAATGAACAATGGAGGAAGATACCCGGCATCAATTTCTGGCTTCCACACAGGCACATGCACATGCATGCACACACGCATGCACACACACACCTAAATTAGTGGCAGCTTTGGGTATATTTTTCAGTCAACAGATATTAAGCAAACACCTGCTGTGACTTTGTTTCTTTGGAGACAAGGTCTTTATATGTAGCCTGGGCTGGTCTGGATCTCTCAGTTCTGACTCAGCCTCCTGGCTGCTGAGATTCTAGGTGAGGGTCACCACACATGGCCTTCGGTGTTTTTAGCTGAGGGTTCTTTGGGGCAAATGCTCTGGAAACTCCTCTGTATGCTTTTTTCATTATGCAGAGAAGTTCCGGGAGCATTTTGAGGACTGGACTAACAGCATGGAAGGGATGGTAGAGACTGCATGAGCTGGCTGGTAGCTGTTTTTAGAGATCATCTACCCAGAGAGAATACGGAGCATCAAGGGCAGGTTCTGGGTTCAAGATCACATGGGACAAAGAGGGCTCATGGGGACCATTCTTGCATTTGCAGCTTGCCTCTTCTGCTTGCTGGGTGATGTAAAAGATGCTGTGAAGCACAGAAAACCCGGATGCTGACAGCCCTGACTTTGGAGGATCACCCTCAGATGAGCTTGACGTTCCAAGCTTTGCACAGCACAGTGAGTGCTGGCTTGCAGTTAATCTTTTCAAGCGGAAGGGATTAAGAAAGCTGAGAAGGCAGGAAGTCGATCTGACCTCTCTCCCTTGGCCCGGCTTTGGAAAGATTTCCTGGCTTGCCTTCTCTGAAAGGAGGTGGTAGGCCTCCTTTTCTATCTGGTTCCTAACCTTACACATAGGGTTTATTAGAACTGACAAGCAGAGCCTGCAGGGTCCCTAGCCCATCATCACCATTAGATGACACCCTTTGCCTCTAATCACACTGAGGCTCACTGCCTATACACATTGCAGTTTTCCTATTTATGAAGCCTTCATTTCTGAAGGCTTCTATGTCACATGAATTTTTAATTACATAAAAATCTGATACACTTTCCTTGTGTTATCTACCATTTGTTATGACCTCCAACCTTGGGTGATGGAGGAAATGATACCATTTTTTTCCCCTTTGTTGCAGCAGAAGCAATGGTAAACTCTTTTCAGGCTAAAGTGCCTCTGTACCTGCCTAGAGAATTCATGGCTTGAGAGCTGACCAGAGGTTTCATTCATAATAATGTGTCAGAATCTGCTCAGGAGCCGCCTTCTCCTCTTTTGTATTCATAACCGTATCAAGCATTGTTTGAGGGCTCAGGACATGAGACGACCCTAAGCTCCAAGAACATGAGGTAGACTCTGCAGAGTATAGGGTTAAGATGGTCAGGGCTGAACATAAATCATCCAACTCGCCTTTGTATGTATACCTGCAAAGAGCTCCCTCAGACAGAGGCTCCTCTTTAGGATGCTGGTGGGTGGGGAGTGACATCCTGTCACTGAGAAGCATTTTGCCAACTAAGTGACCGTATTTAAACCATAGTCATAGGTTTATAGAACAGGTTTCTTCTAAAATATATAGAAAATAAGATAGTTAAGAAAATAAATGACAGTGCTGGCTGGTTTTAGGTCAACCTGACACAAGCTATAGTCAGTTGTGAGGAGGGAACCTCAATTAAGAAAATGCCTCCGTGAGACTGGGCTGCAGTCCAGCCTGTAGAGCATCTTCTTTATGAGTTATTGATGGGGGAGGGCCCAGTCTATCTCTGGCCTGGTTGTCCTGAGTGCTGAAAGAAAGCAGGCTGAGCAAGCCATAGGGAGCAAGCAACACTTCCATGGCCTCCGCACGAGTTCCTGCCTCCAGGTTCCTGTCCTGACTTCATATGATGATGAACTGTGATGTGCAAGTGCAAACCAAATGAACCCTTCCCCCAACTCCCACCCCCCTTCAAAAGCTGCTTTTGGTCATGGCATTTCATCACAGCAATAGTAACCCTAACTAAAACAATTACGTTTCCCACACCCCCAAGGGACAGGGTCTCACTATGTAGACCAGGCGGCCCGGAATTTACAAATTCTCCTTCCTTTGCCTCCTGCATTATGGGATTAATGGTATGCACCATACCCAGCCAGCTTAAACTACAATATTTATTGATTTCCTTTTCTTCAAATGAAAACTCTGTATTAAGATTATATTCTTCATTATATTCATAATATTTGACACAAAATTCTTTCTAGTTCATCTACTGAATTCCTAACCTTCAATTTATCCTATATTTCCTCATAATTAATATGATACTTTGTCCTTTCCTTTTGTGGATGAATGTTTGTAATGAGAACTATATAACTACTAGTCCCAATTGAAATTCAGTTCGGTTTTTTTAATGTTCATACATATATAATTATTCCCAAGTCATGAATGCAATAATAACATGCTTGCCTTTTTAATAAAATCCCTTTCCTTTTATTTGATTTTTCTCTATTGTAATATATCATACATATCAACACTTTCATATGTATCTTTTTTTTCTTTTGACACACAGTCTCACTCATGTAGTCCAGGTTGCTTTTCAACTGGTAAAGCAATCAAGGATGACTTTGAATTTCTGATGCTTTTGATTTTTTTTCCCTGAGTGCTGCGATTATTGGTGGTGCCACCTTGCCCCTTTTACTCAGTGCTGAGGATGAAACTCAGGGGCTTGTGCCTGCTAGCAAGCATCCTATTAACTGAGCTACACATTAAGTTTCTTATGTCTCTCCTTCTGTTCTACATACATAGAAACTCAGTTCTGTCTGTCGGTACTTAGAGAGACTTTTAGGGATCTCACTTTCCCACTGCAGATAGGGCTGTCTTTTCTTGTCTTCTTTTTCTTTTCCTCTGAGTCAGGGTCCCAGGTAGCTCAGGTGTCCTCAAACTTGATGTATTGCCAAGGCTGTCCTTGAAATTCGGTCTTTCTTCTGTCTTTCAAGTGCTCAAATTACGGACATGCACCACCACATCTAGGTTGCATTTTACCTTTTTAAATGACATCTAGCTATAAGCAACAATGTTTATTTTTGTAGTTCAGTTTCTGGGAGATCTCTGGTGATAAAGAAAACAACTTCTGCTGTTTTATAGTGGACATTTTGCATCACATGTTCTAAAAGACAAAAGATAACAAAGAGAAACTTAAAAACTTTACTTCCAGAGTGAAGCAGTATAACCATATTATAGACCACCAAGTAAACAAATACCACAATGTCCTTCAAATGTATGGGTCCACAATCTTGTCCAGGGGCATTTTGTCATCCCCAGGGGCATTTTGTCATCCATTAACTTAGGAGCATAGGTTCCATCTTTATTTTCACTGTGTTACATTTTTTCCTCTCCTCTATTTTCAATTTTAAGGTAGCTCCTGATGTGGGGCTGGGTCTTATATTGTTTCCACTCACATAAATTCAATCCGTTTCTGATGTACAACGGTGCTTAGGTGTGGTTGCTCCAGAATCAAGTATTCTTCCATCCTGCATGACATTCAGTCTTTGTTAAAAGAAAAGTCTTGCTGGACGTGTGGGCACATATTTGAAATCCCAGCTACTTGGGAAGCTGAGGCAAGAGGATGCCAAGTTTGAGAGCAGGTTGGTTGGTTTAGTATGACCGTGTTTCATAATTGAGCTGGGTTCCACAGGAGAGAGTTAGGCTACCATTCTCAGGGCTCTGACTTCAGGTTCCTCTCTGTCATGTTAGGCTCTGCTCAGCTGGCCCTTGAGAAGCTGCACTGTGTTGCCTCCCTCTCCTTGTCTGCATCCACTTTCTTCTCTCTCATTGGCTCATTTTTTGCACATCTTTGGGAGATCATCCCCTCCTATGACATTAACAACTGGCTTCTTGTTTTACTTTCTTCTGACAACTCTCAAATATTTGTGCCTATCTTTTCCTGTTTCCCACAGTATGAGCCATGCAGCAAACATTTCAGCTCAGAGTCTCCTCTTTTGCCTTTTTTTTTTTTGACAGGTTTGAAGGGAAAATTGTCAGTTAATTAATGCTCCTGCTGCTTGCCTACTCTCCTACCAGCACTTATTAGCAACGATTCTTCCTAGCACTGAAGTACAAATTGTGAGAATGACTCTTCTTGTATCATCTTGTCTCTAGCTCTGACCTGTGGCTGTGTTAGTTAAGATCATACTAACTGATGTAAAAATAAATGAGAGCAAGGCTAATAGCTCCTATTAGTGGTATGTTTCTCAGCTACTGGAGTTACCAAGCCATTATTCCTTCTTGGACAGTGGGCATCTTTGCTTTGAGGAGAATGGACCAGAACTTGCCTAGCCTCTAATACATCATAGACTGTAGGGTCACCACAGAGGTGTGGGAGGCTTTGGGTCTTATCTGGAAGTGGTTTCTGGATTTTGTTACATTTTAGTCTCCTTTGACTGGAACTAAAGTATCCATGGATCCACATAGCTCTTGGTTTAATTTCTCAAGCCTTTCCTGTAGTCAAACTGAGCAAGAAGAAGAAGAAGAAGAAGAAGAAGAAGAAGAAGAAGAAGAAGAAGATCCTCTTCCTCTTCCTCTTCTTCCCCTTCCCCTCCTCCTCCTCCTCCTCCTCTTCCTCCTCCCCCTCCTTCTCTTCCTTCTTCTTCTTTTAAAGCTTTTAAGTGGAAGGCCCATCAAGATAGGTTTTTTTTTAAGAAAAAGTTTTATTTATTATGCAGTGTTCTGTTTTCACATATGAGTGCAGACCAAAAGAGGGTGCTAGATCTCATTACAGATGGTTTTGAGTCACCATGTGGTTGCTGGGAAATGAACTCAGGACCTCTGGAAGAGCAGTCAGTGCTCTGAACCTCTCAACCATCTCTCTGGCCTCAAACTGAGCTTCTTCAAGTGTGAAGTCTTTGCAGTTTTCTTACTCAGCCACCACCATCTAGCACTCAACCGGTCATATTAAAAGCAGAATGGCAATTGATTTCGGAGTTAGAATAAGCCCAAATTACGGCTCTATCATCAAATAGCTGTGTGGCTTCTCTATCTAAACCTATACTTTCTCCCCTACCCTGGGGAGGATGAAGGTATAAAATCCACCTGCTGAAGCCTAGATGTTAAACAAGGCAGCGTAACTAACAGGCTGGATTGATTGGTATTCCCATAATTGCTGCTCAGTATTCCTGTGGCTTGTAATTATTGAGAATACTGTCTTCCATCAGTAACTGCTTAATCTCCTCTGTTTCATCAAGATTTTGCTTAAGTATCTTTAAAATTGTGAAGCCCGCTCAGCTCACTCTAGCCGAAAGTGATCTCTTACTGCTCTGAACTGTCTAATCTACTCATGTGGCAATTAATCTTGTAGTAGCTTATGAATTTTTTTTTGTGTTTGTGGGCATAGAACTTTTAATGATATCTTTTGTTCAAAATCACTTTCCTGTGGAGTTTCCACTGCTTGCCTGTGAGATTTGTAAACTGGCGACCATGTCTTATGTACCCTTTAATCTCCACAGGTTTTCTCAGTGACGAATGACTTCTTTGGAGGCCTATCAATCAGAGCTGTTTGATTTAATAAACATAATTCTAGAGCTGACTGTTGTACTAGTCAGGGAGTGAAGGGGACTTGTTTGCAACATATAAACATTTGATTGACAGGCTTTAAAGTACTCATTAGGAGGGATTACTACTCGGCATGCAAGCCTACACTTATGAAGATACTGATGAGGTAGAGACCACGGTGCCTGTTGGCATCCTGGCCCCTGACTGGGACCATTTGAATACTTTATATTAGTTATAACTTCCTTGCAGGGCTCCCCATGACAGTTAATTATGGGGAGCAGGTTCATTACTGCAAAGTGGTTGAGTATAGAACAAGCTAAATAAGATTAAAATCATTTTGGAAGAAACATTTCATGGGGTATTAATACATAGGCTGTAAATAATGAAGGATAATGAGAGCATTAAATTCCTGCAGCAATGTATTAACTACAAGGGGACTAATTTGTAAATGAATGTTTTGCTTCTCTCTGGGACAGGTTTTCATTTGCTGAAAGGATTGGCGAGAATGGCCGCTGTTGTGACACCACATGAGATGTGAGTCCAGCTCATAACACCTGAGTTCTCAGGGGCCATCGCCATGTTTGAAGTTGGATTTCCCCCCTCTAGTGCTGAGGATGAAATTCCAGACATTGTCAATAGGAGGCAAGTCCTTTACTACTGAGCCCTGGGCTTGGACTCTTCAATAGCGTGAAAAACTAAATATCTAGAATGTAAACAGAGGGTTTTTATTGTTGTTTTCTAAATAATAATAGTTCTTTTTAAGAGTTGAAATGTTCGCTGGAATGCTTTCTGAAAGTTTCTTCAATGTGTTTTAATTTAATTTAAAAATTTTAAAGTTTTAATTGAAAATAGATTCTTCCGTCATGCAATATATCCTGACCACAGTTTCCTCTCCCTCCACTCCCTGCAGCTCCACTCCACCTACCCTCTTCTCCAGATCTACTCCTCCTCTATTTCCTCTTTTCTGAGAGTTTGTTTTTATGCCATTCATAAAGGGGAGGAATAGGGGTGTTTTAATGCCTCATATTATTATGGTACACTAGCATT
The DNA here is from genome assembly GCA_001685075.1 of Bramus lutescens. Taxonomy (NCBI): domain Eukaryota; kingdom Metazoa; phylum Chordata; class Mammalia; order Rodentia; family Cricetidae; genus Bramus; species Bramus lutescens. The sequence continues at coordinate 193,129 of LOEQ01002983.1, read as the reverse complement.
CCATGTTGTAGAAAGGAATCTACACATACACGTTGTCACTAGATTAGCGTGTTCATACCAAGTTAACCTCACCCTCATCCCAGACACCACTGGTGGAGTGCAAGGCTGATGGTGGCACACACTCACTAGACATAGCATTTCAAAAAGTACCTGAGCTAAGACATCCAGAGACAGAGGGTAGAGTGCAAGAGATGGCAGTGAGAGACATACAGACAGCACAAGTCTGGATTACCTCCTGACCAGAGGGGCAAGGCTGAGCTCTGGAATGACTGACTATCTTTGTCTCCTCTCTCCCCTAGAGCCTGCTGGTCAGAGATGGGATGGAAGGCAGTATACTTTTCTGAAAACGAATTTATGTCAGGTGTGGTGGCATGTGCCTTTGATCTCAGTGCTCAGGATGCAGATCCAGGTTGATTTCTATGAGTTCAAGGCTAGTCTGTCTACATAGTGAGTTTTAGGCCAGCCAAGGCTACATAGTGAGACTTTGTCTCAATTAAATCAATTTTTTTGTGTGTATACATATGTGTACACATGCATGTGGAGGTCAGAGGACCATTTTATAGAATTTGTTCTTCCCTTCCACCTTCATATGAGTTCCAGGGATTGAACTCAGGTCTTTTGCTTGCGCAGCTGCTTTCTTACATCACTGGCTCTCTTTAAAGTGCAGTGTGAAGGTTCATTTTCTGTCTCTGCTTATTGATGACAGTCATCATGAGCTGTGTTCCAGATAGAGTTTCCAGGAACAGACTCCAAATGTTATGAGCTGTTCTGCTTTCTGCAGGTAGGTAGGTTTGGAGTGTAGGAAGCGTGAGTGGTGCCAGTCTCCTGGAGACAGCTTACCCTTCCTAGGGCTGAGTAGTACAAAGAGCAGGGCAGATATTTAGGGACAAGGACCTGAAGGGTTAGTAGACATGGCATTAGAGTCTTCCTTCTTGCTCCTTATTTTTGTCTAAAATTATCTCATTATTAGTGCAAAAGAAAGTAATAAAATAAACAGGGGTAATGAGATGAGGAGAAAGGTAAACTATTGCTTTGTGAGGCTAGCCTTTGATCATTTTCCTTCCTTCAACCCTCTCTTCCTTCTTCCATCCCTTGTCCCTCTGGCCCTCCATTCCTTCTTTCCTGTCTTTATTCCTTTCTTCCTTCCATTCACTTTTTAGGTAGAAATAACCCTGACTCCTGATCTCCTTCCTCTACCTCCTCAATGTTAAGGCATGAGCCTGAGCCATCATATCTGAAAACAATACTCTATAAAGAGAAGGTAGAAGCTGCTCCCTGAACACTGCCCAAAGACAAGTAGTGCTCCGAGAAAGGCCATGTTGGTCACTCAGGGCAGTCTGAGCTTTTTGACAGTGGCCTTTCTTCTGAAGTTTGGGTTTATTTCCTATTTCTCAACCTAGTCTGACCCTTTGCGCTTCTTGCAAACATCTTACATTTCCTTTAATGCTATGGAAAGAGAACTGGAGTCAGGAAGGTGTACTGTGATTTAGTGGGACTATAAATTCGTAGCAAAGACAAGAATGGAATACAGAAAGGGGAGAACAGTTATTTTCTTCAACTGCCATGTGCTCTTTGTCATTGGTGAAGCACTGTTGTGTTGCTAGGATACCTGTGGTCACTGCTGAGGGGCATTGTTCTCCATACAGTGAGTACACTTGCCTTGATTTGCAGCCTCCTGGTCTTAATAATCATGTAATTGTATTCTCCAATTCACAGTATTTTATAAATTATTCTGGGAGTGTTAGGCACAAATTAGGAGCCTCTAGTAGATGACAGAATTGTTTCTTATAGAATCTGCTTCAGTAATTACAAATCCATTTTCAGGAAATCCTTTTTGTTTGTTTGTTCCCTTTTTGTGTTGTTTTAGACAAGGTCTTTCTATGTAGCCTAGCCCGGTCCTGAACTCCTGATCCTCCTGCTTCTGCCTCCTCATTGCTGGGATGATATGCATGGGCTACCATGCCTGGCTTCAGTTTTAGGAAAGCTTAACTACAATAAAACAGTTACTAAAAGTTCATAGAAAGCCTCACGTTTTCCTGACCTGTTTCCATTTATTTATTTGCATGTGCCAGGACACTCATGTGGACGTCAGAGTGTAACCTGTTGTAGCGTGAGATTGAACCGACAAATTGTCAGGCTGGGTGGCACATGCTTTTAACCTGAGCCATCTCATTGTCCATATATTGCTCATTTAAAAAGTATCAGCTGGTATAAGCAGGCACTAAGGCAAATGCCCATTATCCCAGCTCTTGAAGGGTGGAAGTAGGATAATAAGGAGTACAAGACTAGCCTTGGCTCCATAAAAGTTCAAAACTTGATCTTCAACGTTTAAAATGACAACCAAAAATTGCCTGATGAAATGCACATGCCAATTATGCTTGTGGTAGCCTCAGAAGCATGGTAATCTCTAAAGAAAGCTGTGCAACTCTGAACCTTTCCTTTGCGTCTTTGACCTCCCAGGCAGCACTAACTGGCAAAAGAACACATCTAAAACCAACATCACATTTATTTTCTGGGACTGAAATTTGAATGTGGATCTGCTTTGTAACCAGATTTTATTAAAGTCTAGCAGCTTTCTTTACAGTCTTTCAACACAATATTAACTTTTTCTGGATTTTTTATTTTTGAGACAGGTTACCCAAGGCTGGACTTGAACTCTCAGCAATCCTTTCTTTTTCAGCTGAGTAGTGTTTTTTGATCTCCCCATTTGTTAAGTAAGGAGCAATAGACAACAATTTCTCTCCCTTTAAAGCACAAAATAGAACACTATGCACTCATAAAAGTATTAGTATCATTTAGAATCCAAAATGTGAAAGTTCTATGTAATTAATAGAGATGAACTGCTTCACAGTCTCCCAGAGTGACATACCATAGAAGGTGTATCACTCCCCAGTTTGGTAACATTAATAAACAAGTGCTTTTAATTTAAGAGTAATTTTTAATCCATCCATGTGTGATTTTTCTAATGAAGTCAAATAGAGAAATCAGCAGTTAGGAGACATTTTTCAGCTCTTAATTAGGAAGCTAGCAGCACATTTAATGGCCGTAATTGTCATCGGAGCCTTCCCAGAACACTGCTCTTGTGTAACGCTATGATAAACTCCGAGTACGCGGAGCTCAGTTTGACAGCAGTTCTTGGAGCGATGAAATCCCTTCCTCTGCCAGTTCCAGAAGTGGTGCTGTTAATCACATAATGTACATGTTCTTGGCAGAAGCGAAATGCGCTGGGATCCTTAGATAGAACGAGCTGTAGAGGCGGTGAGGAAAACTTGGGACCCAAGCATCCCTTTACTTGGTTTATGATGAGTGACCTCTGACAACACAGCTAATGTCAACACTATACAATAACGTGAGAAAAGAGCACAGGTGTTCATTCTTAATTCTCCCTAAAGACCATTCACTAACCTGTTGATGAAGCAAAGCTGAGATTATTGTTGTACTAGGGAGCATATTCCTTTAATCATGACAAATTATCTTCACAGAGCTAGAGTAAGGGCAGGCATCACGATCGTTGGAGCTCTAATTGAAAGTGCAGTTTTCATGTGTGTTGGGGTAAGGGGGTTTCTAACTGAGATCAGGAAAATTATTTTATTTAGTTTATTAGCATATGTGCTCCAAGAGGTTATATTCTTATTTTCTCAGGCAAGAACTGTTGATGAAAGGCTGCTCAGGTTCTTCTGTATATGTGTTGCTTTTATTGGTTAATAAAGAAGCTGCTTTCGACCAATGGCTTAACAGAATAAGCCAGGCTGAAAGACA
>LOEQ01002983.1:153512-163657 GCA_001685075.1 Bramus lutescens | reverse complement strand
TATCTATCTATCTATCTATCTAATCAGTTGAAATGGTTATAATTTCAATGTTATAGGCAGACATCATAATTTCCAAAATATTCTCATTGTTCCCAGAAGTAAGCTATAGACATTAAATGCTAATACTCTAGTCCTCCTCCAGCTCCTAGCAATCCCTAATCCCTTTTATGCATCTACAAATTTATGTTACAGGTCCTTCATATATGTGCAATAACAAAATATTTTCCCTTTTGTGCTTGGCCTATCTTTCTCAGCATAATGTCACCAAGGCTCCTCCATGCGCTAACATCTATCAAAGCTTACTTCCTTTTCAAGGCTGAATAATATGCCAATTATTTGGTTTGTCTACTCATCTGTTGATCTTTGCCCAGCTTTAATCACTACACATTTAATATTTTGTTATTAGGACCTATGAAGAGAAGGTAGTGGAGATCTTTGGGGGGATTCTATGTGTACTTGTTCACTCAGCAGAGAAAGCCAGGGACATACCAACTGTCTGTTCTGTTGTTCAGGGTGCATGATGGGCAGGGTGTTAAGAGCTTCTCATTAAGATTTCTTGCCCTAAGATAGTTAGACTGATCTCAGTGTCTCCCCCACCAACTAAGTAAAAGAGCCTACTGTGTGATTGCATCTCTCAGCTCTACCCTATTCCCCTTGCTTATTAAGTCTGGAGCCTTGGAGACACAGTGCCTAGGGGACAAAGTTAGGATTAAATTATGGCCTGATTGCAGAGGCAGAGCCCAGGCCCTATGGGATCACTGTATACCACTGTTAATCCCTGGTTCCGTTTTTATGCTGATGACAGTCTCTCCCGTCTGCTTATTCTACTGTCTGATTCTAGGTTCTTTACCTTTTAATAAGGATACTCTAGAGACAACACCCATGTCTTGCTACCTACATCTCTTCAACATTTATTCACTTCTTAATGCCTTTGAATGGTTTCTGCCTTATTTTTTCTTCAGTAACAAAAAGTAAAGGCAGTTACCCTTTCTAATGACATGGTCAGGGAGGGTCTTTGCTCTTCTCATTCTGTCTAACTTTTGCGGCATCATTTACACTTCTTTATCATCTGTATATCCTAACTTTTGCTTGATGTGATCAGAAAAGTAGCTTTTTATATTTGACATAGATCGCTTTTGTGTAGAAATCTTAGTTTTGCTGAGTTTTCTTCTTCAATATTTTTTATTTTTGTGGGACACACGTAGACTTTCAGGGAACATTTTAATGTTGCAGGGATTTTATTCTGGTTGTCAGGAGTCATATTAGCTGTCCAAACAATATGCCACTGGAGTGTCACTTTTCAACAGGCCTTTTCTTGCTTCTATTCTCTGTATTCTGCTTTCATCTTCTACTGCCATGCAGATATCTCCAATGCCAGCAACCTCAACAGCGTCCTGTTTTCCTGGGCATTGGTGTCTTCTGCCTGTGGCTGTTGTTTATTCTTATACTGTGTCAGGAGAGGCATCTCTTGTCTTAACCGCCTCCTCTGAACTGTGGAAATATCCTTTAGTAACTACTGCAATGACTTCTCATGTGCCCCAAATGCAGTGTTTAGTCTGGATAGACACTCAGGGAATAGTTAGGGCTGGTCCTCAGGGAGGATCTTGTCCCACAAAGAGGGATTCTGTGGGAATTCAAACTTTCACCAGTGTTGGCACCATTCCCTACTTTGGGCTTTATTTCATCTTTTGTCTGTACTTTTACGTGTTCACTATCGAACTTAATTGACTTGGTCTTACTTATGGTTAGGTAGTGTATCTATTAGCCATTCCAGAGCTACATTCTTAGAACACAAGAGATGGAAAAGAAAAGCATCTCTGTTTCAGCTTCAGTTGAAGGGATATTGGCTTAGTTGCGATCATGAGACCATCTGAGCTCCAGTGCCTATGGCAGAACCTCAATAGAATAACAATTGTCCATTCAGATAGACCAACCTGCAGTTTTTGAGGAAGAGCTCTCCCTCAGAACAAAGGTATGTAAAATTGATCTAAACTAAGTATCCATTTTAGGTTTTGTCTAAACCATCACTCAGATCAAATGCCATTTTGAACAATGACTCATGAGGTAGACCCTGATAGGAGATGTTTCTTTTTTATTAAAAACAATTTTTTTCATACAATATATTCTGATCATGGTCTCCTATTCCCAAACTCCTCCAAGATCCTTCCCACCCACTCAACTCTATGCCTTTTTTTCTCTCTTTCTTTAGAAAATAAAGAGGCGAACAAAAAGCAAAAAAAAACCCCAACAGAATTTAAAAACAAAGCAACAAAGAAAATCAACAAAGAGAAATCACAAGAAACACACAAATACACACACACACACAGATAATACACACACCATAAAAACACAAAGTCAGAAACCATAATATAATATGAGATAAAATGTCTACAAAATACTATTGAATTCTTGTTGTGTTGACTACTGCTGGGCATGTCCCTTCCCCTTAAGAGTGGTCTGTATCCTCAGTGAGGCTATATGGGAGAGAAATAATTTTTAATTTGCAAGTGGGTGTCAATAGGAGATAGCTTATTATTTAAGGACAGAGGCTCATTTCTACCGCTCTGTGCTGGGACCTCTGGCTGAATTTGTGTATGCTCAGTGCAGGCTGCCATAGTCAGTATGAGTTCATAGGTGCATCAGTCTTATTCTGTCTGAAAGATACTGTTTCCTTCATGCTTTCCATCCTCATCTGGCTCTTACAATCTTTCTGCTGTCCCTTTTGCATAATTCCCCGCAAAGGGAAGGGTTTGAGGAAGAAATCCCACTTAAGATTGATTGTTCTAAAGTCTCTCACTGGGCATATTGTCCAGTTGTGGGTTTCTGTTTAGTTCCCATCTATTGGAAGAGGAAATTTCTCTGATGATGGCTGAGCAAAGCACTGATTAATGAGTATAGCAGAATGCCACTAGGATTTATCTTATTAATACATTTCTTTAGCAGAACCATATTTGGTTTTCTTCTAGGCACATGGCCTATTCAGTCTCAGGTTCTTGGCCACCTGAACAGTGTCAGGTATAGGTTCTTGCTTATGAAGTGGGTCTCAAACCCAGTCTGATAGTGGTTGGTTACTCCCATAACACTTGTACCACTACTGTAGATCACAGGGTTTACAGCTTGATTGGTGGGAATCTTTCTCTTCTGGTGGAATGCATAGTATATTCCAGTACCAAGAACACTAGTCAGTAGAGGTGAAGGTACCAGCTTGACCTCTCATAAATGGATTGTGTTAAGTGTTGTCTTCAGCAATAGGAACTTACCATAAGTTTGTGGAAGACCGTTAATAGCCTTGACAACTGGAAGGAAGTTTAAACATGCCTGGGTTTCCACAGTTTTTGCTGTAGTTTGGATCTTGAATGTTTTCACAAAAGGTCCACGTGTTAAAATTCTGGTATCCAGTGTGGTGTTATCAAGACATGTTGGAAACTTTTGGAAATGGGGCCAACCAAGAAGTCTTAGGTCATTGGGAGCATGTCTCTTGATTCCTAGCTGTTTAACGGTAAACAATTTGCTCTGCCAAACATTAATGCTGCGATGTACTCCCTTGCCACCGGTTCAGGAGCACGGGGGCCACGGACTATGTAATGGAGCCTCTAAAACATTAACCCTCAAGTAAAACTTGACTTGTTCTTAACTTTTACAGTGTTGGGAATTGAACCTGTAGTTTTGTGCCTCCTGATCAAGTATTTTCTGATTGTCTATATCTCTGCTTATCATGGACTTTTAAAGAATTAATTATCTCAGGTATTTTGTTATAGTAATGGAAAGCTGAAGCACTTAGGATTCATATTATCAACACTTGGATTCCCTCTTATTGCCATGTTTCTATTCTTCCCTTATTCACTTTTTCATCTTTCCCTTATTTATCTAGTCATTTATGAAAATTGTCTTCCTTTTCTGGCATTACTGTCTTTATTCTGTAAAATCAAACTTCTTTCCTAGCTTCTCTTACATTTATTTCACTATTTCAAATGTAACTCTGTGAAGCTGATTACATATATAGAGTTTTGACCTTCTCCTCTAGATATTTATAGATAGATGTTCACTTACATCACCCAAATGTCTGTCACATGATCTCTTTCAATCAGTCTTATCTGGAGCTACTCTTTTCCAGGCTCAGGCAACTGAGACATTGCATGTCTTAGGCTTTTGAAACTAATATACCATACAACAGTATATTGGTTGCACTAATGTTCATTGCAGAAAGGACACCTCCTTTTCGTAAAAACACATCTAACCCTGACTCAATGACATTGCCTTGTTCTTGACCATGACTCAACTCTAGGATAGTCCAGGATTAGTGATTTTAACCTTGGACTTGCTCATGACTTGGTTTTCTGAGGGTAGACACCAAAGCCTGGATGATGTTCTTACTTTTTACAGCCCCCATCAATTGCACGCCTTCAACTCACAGACACCATCACTTCAACACATTTGGGCAGAGATGAGTTAGCTTTACTTAAGGTTACTGCAGAGGGAATCCTTTCACTAACAGGAATGTACAACAAATCACCTCAAGATTCTTACCAGCTTTAAAAACTGATGATTTTGTAGAGCAAAATGTTTAGCGTTTTCGTAGATGGCTATAATCTCTTGATTTAGCTGGAACTCTTTGTCATTTATATATGCATCTGGGCTGATGTTAAGTTTTCTTTGTGGATTTGTTTGAAATGAGTGGCTGGCTATTTGCAGCTTCAGCGGTTTTCAGCTTACATGGATTATTGGCTTAGATGTTTGTGTTGGTAGCAGACCTCCTGGTTAGCATCGTGGCTGAAGCTGTCACTTCCCTCCAGTACTGTTTCCTCCCTTACTCCACACTAACAGCATCTCCAGCTGAATGCCCCTTGCCTCTTGGATCTGGCTGTGACTGGGTTACAAATATGAGGGATCTGTGATCTGGGAGACTCCTGCGAGTCCTTAAGGGAAAGTGGCTTGTTCTTAGCTTTTTCCTTTCTTTCTTGGACAGCTGCAGTGCAGAGATAGTAGGAGGCAGGTGAATTAAATTTGTACTTCAACAGGTCCTCGCTCCATAGTCGCATCTAGAAGAACTTACCTTTTGTGCGTGGTGTTGGTAATCACCGTTTCAGTAGGCAAATGGAGTTAGAGAAGAAAGTATATTCAATGGAGGGCCCTGAAAGGACCTCCATTTATACAGGCAATTCTACAGGTTTCTGAATAAAGGATTCAGGGTATTGACAAGAGATAAGAGAGTGTTATGGGAGGCTCCATAACATGAGAGGCTTGGCTATGGGTATGAACACTTGCCCACTTAAAGCAAAACTATAATAAATATTTAAATGAAAAAATAAACTTATTTAGTTTTGGGCAAAACCATGAAGGAAGAAATGCTAAGTCTCGGTCTATCTTAGCTATAGAAATGCTGTAACTTAAAGGAAACACACACACACACACACACACACACACACACACGATGTAGGAAAGGCATATATGCAGGTTTAACTGTGTGCCTCAGTTACCAGAAGAGGAAGGTTGCCTTTCTCCTGGGAGATAAGCCCCCCTCCACACACGACTTCCAGGGATTAGTGAAGACCATTTGCACTCTAAGCATGGTATTCTGCAGAGAAGATCCCAATTCTCAGGGATCCCTTCCAGAAAGAGCTAGAAAGTTTGGAGCTTGCTCTATCCATCAAGTATGTTGTAAGAAGCTTCGTCTGTCATCGGCTTAAGCACTGTTATCCTCATTCTGTAGTTGAAACACTGAGACTTACTGGAAGATGCCCTGTGCCCAGCAGGTGTGAAGTGAGAATTCAGTAGTGGATCTGTTCCCAAGTTCAATCTTTTGCCTAGGAAGGTGATGGACCTTATTTACTTGAGCGCTTTCTGAGCGGGCAAGAGATGCCAACACGACTCTTGACTAAAGGTTGTCCTTAGGACGCCAACATTTATATCTGGTCATGACTCCCAGGGAAGCCCAAGAAGCTTGGCCTTGTCCTTGGGCCTGGTTTATGATCCTTGTGGAGGAGGCTTTTTGTTTGTTTGTTTTTCTTTTCTTTTTTTCTTTTTCTTTTTTCTTTCTTTTTTTTTTAAATAAAGACAGGGTTTCCCTGTAGCTTTGGAGCCTTTCCTGAAATAAGTTCTTGTAGACCAGGCTGGTTTCAAACTCACCGAAATCCTCTTGCCTCTGCCTCCCTAGTGCTGGGATTGAAGGCGTGTGCCACCACTGCCCGGCTCTCAAACAGTTTCTTATTCAGCTACAGAAGTAGGAGAAACGGATAAAATCAGAGAAAAGGCTACCATTGGGAGTATAATATAGGGTGGATTCACCACAAAAGATTAGACTGCATATGGAAGTTTCATTTTTAAATCCAGGTGCAAGAGAGAAGCTGCCAGGGAACAGTGCCACCACGTGGTCAAGAACGGAATAGCAATAGCCACATCTGGCAACAGACCTAATTGGAGTGACAGCGACCTTTCTTGAAGTGTCCCTGGCAAAGAGCACTGTATTGACATAGTCACTTGAGCTCTTAGCTATTTCCAAGCCCAAGAAAGGGAAAGTCACCAGCCCAAGCTCATACCAGACAACCAGGAAAAGCTGATCTGGTTGATTTTTCCTTGAGTGAGTCTCTCACAGCCATTACCAAAAATCCAGAAGGACTCAGGAAGTCGAAGGGGGAAAAATCTACTTTGAGTCTAAACCAAAAGAGAGTGCAGAGGCAGTAAAAAAAAATGGGTCAGCAACAGAAATCTAGGCTGCAGGCAGCACAGTAAGGAGCTGAAGTGACCCGGGGTCTAAACAAACCCAAGATGTTCAAGGCTAGGTTCTTACTACACACAGAGATACAATTTCAGACTTGGGCATCGTTCTGACGCCTCCCAGTTACAGACTCAATTCTTCACTCCACATCTGTGCCTCAAATCACACTTGTTTCTAGAGGTTGAAGGCGCTTCTTCCTTCTAACAAAAGACAAAAAGGAATAAGGGGAGAAAGCCCCATTGATCCTTTTTCTAAAGATCTCTCCTACTAGTACCACCTTATCCTCATTTGATCCTCATTTGATATATCTTACAGTCTGTCTTCTTAAATTGCAAGGCTGGTGTAACTTTACACAGGGATTGCCAATGGGGAAAACAGAAGAGGAGTCGGCAGAGGTAGGCAAGCAGGAAAAGGTCTTCAGCCTTCGCATTTAGGAGTTCTGTTTGCTTGAGTCCAGAGATGGTGTAAGTGGTGGGAAGGAAGTCGACTCTCCAGGAGATAGGACAAAGGCAAGTGGCAACATCAGAGAAGGGAGGACAACCCAAAAGCAGAGCTTGGAAGAAATGGCAGGAGATGCCAGACCCTACAATCCATATCATGGATGTTACTTTTAGAAGACGAGAATCTAGGAGGGAAAGAAGAAAAGAAAAAAAAGAAGAAAAAGAAAAAGAAGCATTAGTCCCAAGTGTGGCACTGGGAGGAACTCCTTCAGTATTTCCATCACTCTCCTCTGAGCTGTGCTCACTTTTTCTGTGTTAATAAAAAAATAGATAAATAAGCAGAGGCAATGGCTGACTTCTGCTGTATCAATACTCTGATTATTTGGGTTATTAGAAAATTAGGAAATGTTGCTTCCTAAGTGTTATGGCTTGAAAGTTGTGTTCTTCCCAAAGTTTTTCTTCAGATTCAGCCCTCATGGTGCTGATGGTAGGAATGGAGCCCTTTGAGCAGTGAAGAAAGTGGTTTAGTGTCTCAAGGTTTCTGTGGCATTAATCTTTCTCTTCTTATTCTAGTGTAAAAGAGCACAGTAGCAGGATGCCATCTTGGAAGCAGCCAGCAACCTCCTCCAGACATGCAACCTGTAGGTGCCTTATCTTGGACTTTTTAGCTTCCATGTTTTGAGGAATAAATTTATCTTGCATATATATCACCCAGTGTCAGGTGCTTTGCACCTGCAGCACAAACAAGACGAATATTCCATTAGTCAGCTTTCCATTGCTGGGAGACAATAACCAGACACAAGGCATTTGAGGAAGGGAGGGTCTCATTTGGCTCACAGTTGTTGGGTAGAGGCCATTGTGGAGGGGAAGTGCGGGAGCTTGAGGCAGCTGATCATATTGATTCTGAAGTCAGAAAACAGAGGGAGATGAATGCAATCTTAGCCAGTGTTCTCCTCCTTCTGTAGTCCATGACTCAATCTAAGGAATGATGTCACCCACATTTAGAGTTCATCCCACCTTAATCAGCCTTCGAGCTAATCTTTCATAGGCTTGCCTAGTGGTCAGCCTAATTTAGACAATATGTCAACATTAACTTTCAAAACACTAGGGTTCCTGGCTGATCTAGAATACAATTTGGAGAAAGCCCACTTGTATTATGTATTATTCTTATATATAATATGACCCTCAATGTGATAATTTGGTATGTCAAAGCATAGTTTTCATCCTGATACACACACATTTGAAATGGTGTGTGTGTGTGTGTGTGTGTGTGTGTGCATGTGTGTATGAATGCATAAGCCTGTGCATGCAGGTCATGTGCACATGTGCAGAGGTCAGAGGAGAACTCTTGGGAGTAGTTCTCTATCTGCCATATAGGTTCAGGGGACTGAACTCAAGTCCTCAGGCTTGGAAGCAAGAAAGAGCCTTTATCCATAGATCCATTTTAAAACATATGCACGCGCGCGCGCGCGCACACACACACACACACACAGACACACAGACATATTTTGGAAGAAGTTTTCATTATGTATCCCAAGCTGGTCTTGAATTCATGATCCACCTACCACAGATGCTGAGTGCTGGGGTTACAGGCATGTACTACCATACCCAGTAGACGTATTTTATATTTTACAATGACTAGGACCTGTGCTTCGTCCGCATTGCCCAGATGTCAGTCTTAATAAATGGAAGCAATTGGACTTAATGGTTCATGTCTGACGGAGTGAGGAACTCAAAGCTCTTGGTGGGTCAAAACATTCGGGGTTGAAGTGTTAAAGTTTTTGTGTGGATAATTATGTAATGGGATTTTAGGAGCATAATTCAGTGCAGCTTAAACACGCTTAGTATCAGCAGAGCATAAATGAGGCAGCTCACGTGGGAGGTCTCTCTACTACAATCCTTTTTTTTCTTTAAGGGCTGCGTTTGTTCAGCCCATTTGAGTTTGCAGCAGCCAGGAGCACAGAAAATACGTTGACTTTTAAAAGGTCAGAAAATAGGATCCAGAGACCTGGGCGGGACCCCTAGCAACTCCTGTAGTCCTAGCCAGGAGAGCACCTGGATTTCACAAATACACCTTGACTTACGTGCAATCTACCACTTTGTGATAACTACAAGTGTTTGCTGTGCTGACAGGGGAGTAGGGGGGTCAGGGGCAGGCAGTGGAGGGACATCAGTCACAGAAGGATGCTTGTGCTGTGACCTGACTGGTTTGGGACAGATCTATTATCAGTTTTGTTGCGGAAACCAAGTCTGATACACAAGTGAACTTCTGTCCTGCATTTTGTATAAAGATGACTGTGGTAATTATATTATTGATGCACGGATGACTTTTTAAGGTCTTCCATAGGGCAGTCTGCCTGGCACTTATTAGAGGGCAAGGTAATCGACTGTTAAATTTCGCAGGCAGAAAAAAATGATTAGGAGCAAATAGAATTTTGCCAATGAGAGAGCTTGATTTTGCCCAACCAGACATCATTTCTTTTGAGTGAGTTCATGATTGTACCACCAGGGGTCCTTGAGAGTTCGAGAGGTGGTGATGGGGGGGGGGTTCTGTTTTCCTTTGGTTAGATTCTTAAAATGATTAAGGATTTAGAAAACCAAAAGACCACAGATGTCAGAGGCTCAGAACCCTAAGTTACTGTTGAGCTCAGGAACTCTGGTCATTGTTTTGAAGTCTTCAGTTATCAGAGTATGGGCTTTACAGCTTGATTTTGGAAGTATTGGTGATCAGACACTTATTTCAAAGAATAGGACGGGGCTATTCTGCAAACTACATGGCTAAGGGGATGGAGTTACTGTTTACCCAGTTAATATCTAGTGTGTGCTATGAGATATGTTAATATAAAGTCAGCTAAGTGGAATCTCTGGAATGTAGCTTATTCAAAAGCATTCAGCTAGGACAAGTGAAACCACCTTGTAGTGATAAAGGGAGCGGGCCTGCTTTTGGTCCTGCCCGGCTCCCGCACGGCTAGCTTATACCCCGAAATAAC
>LOEQ01002983.1:136083-151141 GCA_001685075.1 Bramus lutescens | reverse complement strand
CTATCAAAAGGGCCAAGGCAGTTTCTTTATTAACCAATGAAAGTAACACATAGACAGATGACCCTCCTACATCACCACCTGATTCCCGAACCCTTCATAGCACAAGCAAGCAAGCAGTGGAACTTCCCTGTAGTGGTTAGCAGCTCAGTCTCCTAACAGTACAGTTAACCACTATGCAGTCTCTTATCCTTTCTAAGAAGATGCAACTTAGAAGGTGGTGGTAGGGTGTAATTTATTGTTAGAGAAACCCAAACACAGGACAAAAGGAAACAGGGAAGACACATCAGATCAAGAAGAGCTGGACAGAATGCAAGGTTCCAGGCCATCTGACTGCTCTTCTTGAAATTTGGAAAGGGAAATTCGACTGTGCTTCCCTTGCTGTCTTAGCTTCCAGCTTTCTGTTTTCTCTGCCTTGACTTGGGCATCTGCTGAAACTGAGAATTCACAATGGAAATTAAATACAAGGGCATGGCAACAGATGTTCCATTTTGCCTTGAAGGGAGATAAACATGTAGTTTAACAGACCAAAACTTATGTATTGGATTCTTTGGAGGATAGCATGTGGATGCTCCCCACACCCTCCAGATAGATCTTGTTTGTCTAAAGCCTTGTTTGTGCTTGTTGTTAAATGCTGATGACAGGCTCTGCTTCCTCTCACTGTGCTGAGTGGCTCTTTAACCTGCTGTTTCTGGAATCAGATCTCATCATGGCAGGTGGAAAGGATGTGGTTTTGCTGTAGGAATCTCATTTTCGTCTCCTATCCCTCAAGTTTCTTCTTTCTTTTCTCTTTGACCAAGTATGTGGCCTGTTTCATTGTCTTGGCTGTGGCTGGACACTCTCTGATTCCAGAGGGTCTACACCTGCCTGTTACAACTTCAAATGCTTGTTTAGACTTTCACTAAAATCTAACAGACAATTCCCCACGACATCAGTTTCATGAGTGGAATGGTTCTGAGGCTTGTGATGTGGTCCACCCTCCATCTTTGCTTCTAGTGGAGAGCTCCGTCATCTGCTTCCCATTCATTTATATTCTTCCTGCCGATCTTTCTTTTACATTCATTTTCTACCTCTGGTCTTTCTGCCAGTCACCACTTATTGCAAACTCAGCCATTTATCAACGTATCAGCTATTTTTGCAAACTCAACTTTCCACATGTCAGGGTGTGTGTTAGATCCTAATGGATCAACCATTAGCGAGTCAGAGCCTCTCAGGAGCAATTCTGTCCAAGACAGCAGTTAGAATCTGAAATAGTTAATTAAGATATAATTCATTAATAATAAGACATATGTATGAATTTGAGAGTATCCAGTGAGGTGGGATAGTTAATTCAGTCACCACTGG
This sequence comes from Bramus lutescens, assembly GCA_001685075.1. Lineage (NCBI taxonomy): Eukaryota > Metazoa > Chordata > Mammalia > Rodentia > Cricetidae > Bramus > Bramus lutescens. The sequence goes on along the minus strand of LOEQ01002983.1, from coordinate 149,800 downwards.
AACAAAAGAGAAATGTGGCTATGAAAAGATGGGACAGATACTATCTAAAGACAGTCAGAGGAAATGTGAGCGTTTTGTGTGTAAGAGACTAGAAGCACTTCTGCTAGGGAATAAAGATGACCCAGGAACCAATAATGAATGGAAGAGTGACGATGCCCTATCATGAAGAAGGTGGCAAGTAGGTGATTATATCATCCCCACCTGCAAAAGCAGACATTTTTAAGAATGAAAGGAGTCTCTCTCATCAGAGCTGAGAAAAACGGAGACAAATCCTCATCATCTGAGAGAGGCGAAGATTGGGCTTTATTGTGGGCAATAGAGATTTAATGATGAGTTCGGCACTAGTGAGCCACATTCCCTCTGGATCCTGGAGGTAGAGGTCCTCTCGCTTAGGGAGGTTCCATCCAGCGACACCAGGCAAGTCAGGGGCAGGTGTGTGATCCATGCTCTCAGAGTCGATGCTTCAGCCTGGGGAATGATAATCCTGAGGGTAGAAAGGGAGCGTCCAGCAGGAGTCGTGCCTGGAGTGGAGTTCTAAGCAGACCATGCCTGGGTTGTGTTCTGTCTTCCTTGGTGCATGTGTGAGTTCTGGTGCTGGGTCTCCAGGTGGCAAGCGAAACTCTCTGTGATTATTCTTCTCATAGGTTCTTTACTCCTTCTCTCGTTGCCATTTGTATCTGTTCCGTGCAGCTGACAGCTTCTGCTTGAGAAGTAGAGTTACATACAGCGCAGGATCAGTTCATTTGGGACTTGGAAGCTGTGCAGCGGCTGAAAAGTAGGGGTGTGAGGAAATATACTGTTGTCCTGGGATGGAACCGTCTTGTCATGCTCTGTGAGGAGCAGTGAGGACCTTTCACTGTCAACTCCCCTGTGGAACAGAGCAAGAGCAGAACAATGGCCACGGCCAGCGTCCATCTCGGAAGCCACAAAGGATGACCATGGGCTGGAGGTGACCTGGCTGAACCTGCATGGTTGGGTTATGGATGCTGATGATGCAGGTCAGGGAGTCTGACAGAGGACTATGGAGACATTTGGTTTGATCTTTTCAAAGCCCCTCAAATTGCTCTGGTTGTGAAGAGAAACCACAATAGTTCTCTAGACTCTAGAGAGTCCTGAAGTTTCTGGGATAGCCCTGCAGTCATCTCTGGGATAGTCTTGTAGTCTCTGGGATAGCCCTGCAGTCTCTAGGATAACCCTGGAGCTGTCTCTGGGATAGCCCTGCAGTGTCTGGGATAGCCCTCATGTGAGTATCAAATGTTTAGATGAAGAATCTAGTTAAAAGAAAAATTGCATGTATGTTTTCTTCACTTCCTTTCATTAGGAGAATCACCAAAGCAGGGCTTCCCATAGTGTTCTTTGCAGTTTGCGCATTTCCTTTGTAAGCCATTAAATTTTATGGTATTAGTGGGGATTTGAAGCACCAGATTGAATCAATAGTCATTTCTTCTGCATCAGCTCTTTCTCACAGCGCACTGTTTATTAAGCAGTATGTTAGCACGCTGCCTGACCTTTCTCTCTTAGACTGCACTTCCTAATTATAACTTCTCCTGTTTCGCTATGATATATATCTAAGGTCAAAGGCTATAAATAGTACTTGCGAATTTTTCCCCAAAGGATTTTTTTTTTAAAATCTACTAATGCGTGCAAATCAGTATCATCCATGTCGTTCTGGCTGGCAGTCTAGGATGCTACATAACCTTAAAAACTTTTTTGAACTGCTCAATCATCCCAGACATTTAGTATTCTGAGTCACCCTGGATGCCTTCTAAGTTCTGGACGTGCTAAGCTACCAAGAACTGAGAAAAATCATTGGATTTCTCTGTACATGCATGTTCTCCCACTACCAAGTTCTGCTAGTCACTCACACTCTGCCTCATGGCTAAACTGTTATCCAGCGGCAGAAAGCAAAACTGCCGGACCCACTTCCCAGTATCTTTCCCAGTGAAGGGGCTGCTCCCAGTGCACACAGTATTCTTAGCTCTTCAAGCAGTCAACCCAGATCTGTTGCTCAGTAGATATGGGTTTGCCAATGTGTTATGAGATTTGTAGTCTGTTTGGTCCATGTTGCCTCTCTGTGTCATATTGGATAGGTGCGCTAGGCTAACAGGCTTGGCAGCTGGTGGGAGTTCTTTATTTCTAGAGCAACATTTGCATAGAGTCACATCTGGGAGTTTGACAGGCCACCTTGCTCTCAGCTGTGAGGTGAGACTTTTGCTGTGGGCGTGCCTCAAGTCCCTGTCGAGCCAGGGTGCAAGTGGTGGTAATAGGCTCCGTGGTTACATCTTTGCCTCTTTCTCTGCCTTGTCTGACTTTGGTTCTCCTTCCACAGCCTGATCCTTTCCCAATGACACCTGTTGATAGAGTTACCATGTAAGGCAAGGCTCTCCCCAGCAAGCTTCTGCTTCAGGACTTTACTACTGAGTGTCTTACCAGGAGCCAAGCCTAGAGGTTGGCATCCAGAGCAGAAAGCCGCCCATTTCACTGGGAAATTTCTCCTTGCATCCTGCTTACCATGCTGGTTCCAGCATGGCAGGCAGTGTTTGTCGCAGCACTGCACCCTTGCTCATACTCTGGAACCTCCTCCTGGCCTAGAATCAGGGGTCTTGCTATGCACAAACAGTATTGGGAAGTTGGTGGGAGAAGGATCAGTCACGTGATCATGAGCAAGTTCTCAAGCATCGTGAAGTCTGGAAATATTTACTCTCAAATAGACATAATATGGTTATGATCTTGAGAAGTAAAACTCCACTGAAATACAGAAGGACCCAAGTGAGATTTGACTCCACATGTAAATTGATACGTTTTATGGATTCTGGCAAGAGACACAAGTTTCCTTTGTGAGAGAAGACTCTATGATTTACAGCCAGAGACTCACATTTATGCTAAACTCCTTTCTTCACAATGCAAAGTTGAGGGTCAAGTGATGCTTACCCATTCAATGGGCTGCATTGCCTAAAGAATCTATGATCTTAAAAACATCATTAAAAAACAATGGGGCCAGTAATGTGGCTAAACACGTACAAGCTGTCATCTAACTTCCATTCCACATTGTGACAGAAGCCTGCACACTGACACACACACACACACACACACACGGATGCAAAATGAAGAAAATAAAATGATGGAGAAGTAAGTAAACCTACTGTCTTAGAGTTTCTATTGCTTTGAAGGGACATCATGACCACAACTCATTTCAAACAAAACATTTCATGTGGGTGGCTTACAGTTTCAGAGGTCAAGTCCACCATCATCATGGTTGGAACATGATGTAGGCATGGTGGCCTACAGGCAGACATGGTGCTGGAGAAGGAGCTGAAAATTGTACATCTTGATCAGCAGGCAACAGGAAGTAAACTGTGTCACTGGGTCTGGCTTGAGCATATATGAAAGTTCAAAAATGTGGCTATTTTTTTTCTTTACAGTGATACATTTCCTCCAACAAGACCATTTATACTCCAACAAAGCCACACCTCCTAATAGTGCCACTCTCTATGAGCTTTTGGGGGCCAATCACATTCAAACTACCCATTTTGTTCTGGAAGAATGTTATCCTTCAAGGCAGCTATTTATGCAAACATCATCACAGAAAATTCCAGATCAAAAGCAGCAGGGTCTCTATTTGGAAGACATAGGGAAACGCAAGTGACCTATTTGGTAAGTTCACAGGGATTTTGCTGTCTCTTTAGTAACTGAAGCACTTCATGAAGGACCTTAAGTATAAGAGAGAATCACAGAAATGTTTACTATTAAGAACGCAACCTCCACTTAACCATCATGGGACTCAGTTTTTGGGCAGTTTCATGAACATCTAGAATTCATCTCAGAATCAGATCTGTAACGGACATTCTACATGTCTCACTGAAGAAATAAATATCTCATTATTTCTGAAACACAGAATCCAATATAAAATGTGATAATCAGATTGAGAAACTTTTCATTTTTTTTGCTTCTGTTGTGTGTATTTTTCCAGAATATTTTGTACATGAAGCTCTTGTAAAATAACACTTGCCAATTACTGAACTCTTCTCAGGGAAACAACATCTTAGAATAGACGAGAATTAACACAAAGGTCCATAAGGAATACCTTCATCAAACCACTGCCCCCCAGGGCTCAGGGAGCAAGAGGCCCTTGAAAGATTTAAGAGTCAGAGCTGATGGATGACTACAAATAAAGAGGTTTTCCGTTTTATAGACACAGCAGGACTGACGAGCAGAAGAACTCTCCTACCATATATGGTCTCTTAGTTGGGGTTACTCTTGCTGCACTGAAACAAAATGACCAAAGCAACTTGGGGAGCAAAGGGTTATTTTGATAATTTTTCTGTATCACAGTTCATCCTCAAAGAAAGGCAGGATAGGAACTTTAGCTTATGTAGAGTTGACATAAAACCAGCCAGCACTACTGACCCGTTGTCAACTTGACACACAAATACGTCATTTTTCAATCAGGACCTTTCCTTTCTCATTTATCCCCAAGATGACATGTTAATCTTAAAACCACAAATTAAAGCATAAGTAGCTTTAAAAGTCCCACAGGCTTTACAAATTCAAAGACGTTAAGAGTTCAGTCTCTTTAAAAATCTAAAATTTCTTTTAAAAGTTCAAAGTCTCCTAACCATGGAGTCCTGTAAAATCAAAAGTAAGTTACATACTTCTTTCCTTTGAGAGGTAAGGGCACAGTTACTATCAAATCAAAGCAACACAAAATTTCAACCATCCTATATCTGGGATCCACTCACAATCTTCTGGGATCCTCCAAGGGGCTTGCATCATTTCTCGGGTTCCACCCTCTGCAGAACACACAGCTTTTCTTCTAAGCTCACTCAGGATCCACCTCACCACTACCGCTGTTCTCGGTGGTACTGGCATTTTCAAAATGCTGGGGTCTCTGCTGTAACTGGGCTGTACTTTCACCAGAAGCCTCTCCTGGGCTTTCCTCATGGTACAGAGCCTTAGCTTCAAAACCTTTTTGTTGTAGGGGGCCAGTTGTTTGTTCTTGGCTGCCCAGACCCCAAATAACTACTCAGAAACTGTATTAATTAAATCACTGCTTGGCCTATTAGCTCTAGCTCTTATTGGCTAGCTCTTACATATTGATTTAACCAATTTCTATTAATCCGCATATTGCTGTATTCCTTCTCCTAGAATTCAATTTAGTTTTCCCCACCTAGCTTTATTCTGCACTGCCAGGCCCAAGACAAATTCTTTATTAACCAATGGTGTTAACAGCATACAGAGGGGAATCCCACATCACCTCTTCAATTCTGGGGCTTCCATTGCTTAACTGGCTGCATCATCAACAACGTCCTCTTCCAATCCTAAGCATCAGTTCATCTCCATGACCCCTTCATGCTTCAGTACCACCCAGTAGACTCTTACACATGACAAAGTTTGGCTGCCAGCACAAGATACAGTCTGGCCACACATGAACTCTGCTTGTGTGTGCTGACTCTGAGGAAATACTTACCAGACAATTTCACCTCAATGATGCTGTTTTTTTTTTCTTAATTACCACTAATTTTTCAGCTCCAGGTAACCAGCATTGATTATTTCAACAAATCAAAGCTTTCACTTCAGTGGTTCTGGTATCTTATTAAACACAGCCAATTCTTGAGCCCCAGCAACCAGAATCACAGATTTTTAGTTTAAAATATGCAATTATCCAACAGATCGTTGAATGACTCTCAAACTTTCCCCTGGAACTCAACAGTTAGGCCTCTACATTCTGCATTTCTCTGAATATGCTCATCTTCCTAGCTCCCACAGAACAGCTTGCTGAGCTCTCAAGAACAAATGAGTTTTTAACCCAAAGTTCCAAAGTTGTTTTACAAACCTCCTAAAAACAACATATCTGGAATGTTACAGCAATACTCTCCAATCCTGGTATCACTTTCTGTCATAGTCAGGGTATTTCTGTGGTGAAACACCATGACCAAAGCAACTTGGAGTGGAAAGGGTTTATTTGACTTGTTCTTTCACATCTCTATCCATTATCAAAGGAAGTCAGGACAGGAACTCAAGCAGGGAAGGAATCTGAAGGCAGGAAAGGATAGACAGTAGACAAGAAGGAGTGCTACTTACTGGCTCGCTCCTTATGCTTTGCTCAGTGTGTTTTCTTAGAGAATCTGTCCAGGGATGGCACAAGCCCTGTCTTAGGGTTTCTGTTGCTGTGAGAAGACACAATGATCATGGCAACCCTTATAAAGGAAAACATTTAACTAGAGATGGCTCACAGTTCCGAGGCTTAGCTCATCGTCGTCATGATGGGAAGCCATGGCAGTATGCAGGCAGATGTGGGGCTGGAGAAGTAGCCACATCTGAGGGCAGCAGGAAGAGAGAGTGACACTAGACCTGGCTTGAGCATCTGAACTCTCAACATCTACACTTCCTCCAACAAGGCCACACCTCTTGATGGTGCTGCTCTCTATGTGAGCTTCTGGGGATCATTTTCATTCAAACTGTCACAACTACCATTGGCCTGGGCCCTCTCCTATCTACCACCAATTAAGAAAATGCTCTACAAGCTTACCTGTGCTCACCTCGAATAGAGACATTTTCACAGTTGAAGTTCCTGTTCTCTCAGATGACTTTATCTGTGTGATGCTTACATAAAACCAGTCAGCATGTTGGCCGGCAGTGGAGCACACCTCAGGAGGAAGAGGCAGGTGGCTCTCTGTGGGTTTGAGGCCAACCTGGTCTACAGAGTCAGTTCCAGAATAGCCAGAGTGGTTACACAGAGAAATCCTGTCTCAAAAAACCAAACCAAACAAACAAAGCTTCCAACCCCTATAAACAAACAAAGAAACAAACAAACAGAACACTAGTCAACACGTGATGCTGACCTGACACAAAGAAGGGACGAGTTTTAGTTTCTGTGCACCTGTAAGGAAGTGGAGTGTGTTCCTCTGGGATGTTCTGAGAACAAAAAATAGCCCAAAAGGTAATGAGTGAAAGAGAGAAGAATTAAAAATATAAGGAATGTCCAAACTGGATAAATGACTCTGAAATAAATTGAAAGTTGATATACGCTCAGGAATAGACTCTTATTTTTCCCAAGGCCATTTCCCAAAATTCATGTGCATTTCACAATAAAAAATGCCCACCAATCACTCCTACATAAATCTTAACCCCTGAAATTAAAATCTCCTAGGAAAACTCAGCAGCCCCATCAAAACAATGGCTCAGGCTGGGCCACAGGATTTCCATGCCTGCAATGTAAAAATGGAAATACAAATCCAGAATCTAGGAGGAGTCAGGGCTGCTGGTGGGGTGAAAGGGCTACACTGGGGTTGTTTCTCACCCTGTGCCTTTTCTGCATTCTGGAGAGCTTTTTTCTTTCTTTTTTCTTTTTCTTTTTTTTCTCAGCTTCTACAGATTGTATTACGTGCAAACCTGGACTGAGTATATGTTTTTGAGACCTTGGCAATGACTGTGGTGAGCAAAGGCCCCAAAGGGCCTGATGCTATTATTATGGAACATATTTGGTATTCATAAGGTCACAGTGTTGGGAAGGCTGGTCAGATTTTGGGGGCCTCTAAGGCAAGCAAAGAATGGAAAGTAATAATGTGTTATATGCTGCCTGCTCTTATGTAAGCTACAGTCAAGTTTCGCCTGGTAATTTCTTTCTCATTAATCCTTTCTTTCTGTGTTAGGAAATCTTTGGAAAATTGCTGAGTTGGCAGCTGAAAGTATTTTCTTGGCAAGCCCTTTGAAACTGTAATTGTATTAAAAAGAGCCCCCTTTTTAGTCTTCACCTCTGAATAACTGTTTCTTTTTCTTCTTTTCCGTGCTCTGTTGGAGAGAAGAATGAAATAAAGGGCGTGTCTTTATCCTCAGCACATCATTATTTTGGAGCTTTCAGAGACGGCAGGAAAGTCTCCGCTGTGAGTCATTTTAACCCCAAATCAGTAACAGGCTGGGAGGTATTAGCTGGGCATAGCAACAGGAGCATGCATTTGTGGCTGGGTCCTGCATCTCAGCGGCTCATAGGATGTAAATGAGCTGCAAACAAGCCTCTCCCCAGAACGCAGAATCCTTAATTGCTGCTGCCTCATCCTCATAAATTTAGGCTCCTGAGATGAGAGTACAATATGCCAATTAGAGTGAAGCTGTCTGACCCCAGCTCACAAGGCAAGACAAAGCTGTGAGTTCCAAATTTTGTGGAGCCACCTCTTCGAAATTGATTTTCAGGCAATGTCGACTTGTGATTCCTTTTGCCTCCACTGGGACTTCTGGGTTAGGAAGAGCAGCAGTGTATATTCCTTCTGGCGTCTCTCTGGGATAAATAAAGAGAAGATAGGAGTTCATTTTCCTTGCTTGGCCTCAGGGTCTCTCTAAGACATCCCGAATGCCTGAATTGTTTTGCCCCACCCCTCCAGGGCTCCCATTTGGCCTGGAGACCACAAAATGAGACAGCAGCAGGGCAAGGGGCTTCTGCGGTTGTGCTGGGGTAGAAGTGACTCTGAGACGCTTGGCATTCCACAGACAAATGGCTTTTTGTTTGTTTGGTTTGGTTTTTTTTGTTGTTGTTGTTGTTCTGCAGTCAGTGAAACCTGGAGCCCTTACTGAGAGAGATGTCCCAAGTAAAACCAACAGAGCTTACTTACATCTGTTACAAAGGACCAAATTGCTGAATTATTCTCGACTCTCCAACAATAGGTGGAGTGAGGTGTAAGGGTTGAAATGAGGGTGCAGAGGGTAACTGCCTCAAAGAATCTTTCCCTGGGGCTATGGGTATCTAAGGCACATCACATAAGAAGGTGGTGGAACTTTTCATTCCATTGTTATTTAGCTATAAATAAACTTAATGTTGTGTCCAGTCCATGGGGACCCCAAAAAACCACCAGGGAGACCAACTCACTGAAGTGTGAAAGCAAGGTTTATTATCATGCATGTGTACAAGCCAGCCAGGACAAGCAGCAAGAGGAGGAACCTCACAATTCTAGAAAGCACTATTTAAAGGCAAAAATTAGAAAAGTTAATTAGCAGGGTTTGAAGTAATGGGTTCAATCCTGATTGACTAACATTTGACTAGGGGTGTCCTGGTGAAAAGCGATGGGTGTGTGCTGGCCAGTGATCCTATCTCCAATGGTTGGAACGTTAGGAATTTCCTTTGGATGGTCTGTTCTTGGGTGGTGCCTGGGTAGTCTCAGTTTGTGGGTTTTTTTTGCAACCACATATTGTATTAGGGAAAACTACTGAGACTCAAGTCTCACTAGTTTTATTTTTTTTATTAATTTTATTGAGCTCTCTACATTTTCTCTACTTCCTTCCCTGCCTCTTCCCTTCCCTTCAGGCCTCTCCCATGCTCCCAATTTACTCAGGAGATCTGTCTTTTTCTGCTTCCCATGTAGATTAGATATGTATGACTCTCTTAGAGTCCTCATTGTTGTCTAGGTTCTCTGGGATTGTGATTTGGAGGCTGGTTTTCTTTGCTTTATGTTTAAAAACCATATATCCATTAAAAAAAACTCTTGCAAAATGGCAATCCAAAATTTAAATGAGATCATGCCTTATGGTTTCTTTAAAATTACTCATGCATAGATTTTGTTACCAGTTCCCAGTGTTGCTAATTAACTTTTAACCAGTTTTTAAATTTAACAGATTTTTTATCATATCTAACAAAATAAACATAAATCTGAAGCTACAGAATGTTCACATAAACCAAGTCCAATTTTTTTGACTGTTCTGCTTTGTTTTCTTCTCCTTGTCATTGTGTTAGGGGCTCACACTGACAGAGTGACAAAGGAAACTTAAATAAACATGGGTCTAGCAAAGGAAGAGTCATAATCTAACTCTAGAGCCAGCTTTTCAATAAAGAACTGCATAAGACGATTTTAACATTATCTATATCAAAAAGTCATCTGAATTTCTGCTAACCCAAATCCAATAACCAGAGCTCAGAGATAAATACTGAAGTCAGATCCGTAAATGTGGCCACAGCAGTGATGGGTTGCAGAGACAGAAAAACAAAACAAAACAAAACATTTCTGTCTCAACTCCATCTCCATGCTTGCGAGAAAACTTTTCAACAAAACAAGCATATTCAGTATTTACAAGTATAAGAAACCACAGCAAACATAGCTCACATCCACTTCTGACCTATAACTTTTTATATACCTTTAATCCATATTTCTTTTCTTCATTCTTTCAATCTTCTCCTTTCTCTCTTGCTTTCCAGACAACATACCAATGTCTTTCTCACTTTTGAGACAACATAAAAACTCTTACCAAAGCCTTTTTTCTTTGGGTACAATATTTTAAACAAGAACAGAAGCATGCATATACTATAACAAAAATAACTTTAAAATCACATCACATAAAATGCTGTACCAGCGTGAAACATCTGATACTAACAGTAATTTTTTTCCATATGCTAACCAATAGTAATTTGTAACCATCCCCTCTAAATGGTGACAGATATTATAACCCATTGGCTCTGAATGACCAAAGCAGCACTGGTGAAGGGAAGTCCAGCCAGAAACTGAGGTCCACAGCCCCCAGGGCAAGCCGAGGGAACCCATCTACCAGCATGGGAGGGGGCAGAGTGGCATGCAGCATGGGGGTTTTAAGGGAAAAACCTGCAAAGGCAAAGGGGGTGTAGTTGAATTAGGCAGAAGGAAAGGCCTGTCCAGTCAAGTCAGTCCTTGAAAGACAGAACACACAAGACTGACAAACACGACAGTTAAAGTGCCCAAAACAGATTCCCGTGGGTACCAGGTGGTTTGGTTTATTGAGAGCCTGGAGATTCGGCCTCGACAAGACCAAAAACCGTACAGATGGGACAGGAGCCGTCAAGGCTACCTGATCCCCAGATTCTTACAGATGGGGCCCGACTGGATCCCTGATGGGGTGGTCTCAGATGAGAGATCCCGGTACAGACGAGGAAAGGAGACATCTCCCATATTCCTCTAGGTTGGCCCTCTAGCACATCTGACAGGGCAAATTGGCCTGTTCAGATTCAGATACAGAATCAGAGATCAATGCCAATAAAAATGGAAGACAGACAGACAAGACTTCGAACACAGACTTACCATAGTTGATCAGAATAGACCTCCAGGGTCTGGAGTCCTGGTGGGGGGGTCTCTGAGGATCCCAGGAGAGCCCCCAAATGTTGTGCCCAGTCCGTGGGGACCCCAAAAGATCACCAGAGATACCGACTCACCAAAATGTAAAAGCAAGATTTATCATCATACATGTGTACAAGTCTGTAGGGACCTCATCAGCACAGCAACGAGAGAAGGTATCCCACCCTTCTAGAGAGCAAAACCAAAAAAGTTACATATTAGCATGGTTTGGGGTGACAGGTTCAATCCTGATTGGCTGACATTTGTCTAGGGGTGTCTGGGTGAAAAGCAGTGGGTGTGTGCTGGCCAGTGATCCTATCTACAATGATTGGAAGGTTAGGAATTTCCTTTGGATGATCTGTTCCTGGGTGGTGCCTGGGTAGTCTCAGTTTCTGGTCTTTCTTGCAACCACATATTGTGTTAAGGAAGACTATTGAGACTCAAGTCTCTATTAAGCTTATCATGGTTGGGTCTTACGTTGGGTGGAGCTGAGTTCAGGTCTGCAAGTGTTTTACTACTTAAATAGCTTTGGGCAAGTTATTTGACCCTTATTACTTAGTTTCTTCATCTACAAAGAAAAAAACAGTACCCCAAGGGACCATTTAAGGATAAAATGGTATATAGTGCTTCTGTCATAGAGCAATGTTAATACTCCCATCCTTTTCCCACTCCTGTCTTAATAGCCAAGCCTGCTAGCCTTATTATTCTGGTACTCCAGAAGGCGGTTATACCCCAACTTAGAATGGGACCCCTAAACCATATTCTGGACTTTACAAGAAAGGATAGTTATTTTATCTACCAAATGGCCAACTTCCTGGAAATAAATGGAAGGTAGTGGGTATTGGGGAAAGGGGAGTCACCTTTGGGTTGGTGATAGAGAGTGATAAAGGATACATTTTGATAAAGGATACAAGGATACACCTAGCGACAGACCTACTTTACTCCAGATGAATGTGAGGGGCCACAGCAGCACCACAGCTAGGCTTTTCTGGCTGGAGCCTCCACTAGGCCTGAACATCAGTTTCGGTTTCTGTATCCCATTAAAGCAGGAAAAGGAGCCCCAGCCAATCATGTTCAGGATGACCTAATCCTCTCCTGGCTGCCTACAGTAAAAGAGCCTGTGAGCTACTTTGGGGTCAGAGATATTTTGTTGTCTGCCTGGCTCATCCACCCCTGCATGCTGGACTAAACAATGCTCTTGCTGATTGCATATGTGAGTGGTGGTCTTTGTTTTGTGGGGTGTTCTGCTGACCCTAACAAATGAACAATACTTTTTAATGGTCAAAGTAGAGCAAGGAAAGGACCTGGGAGAGCAACTGAGAAGGAGACCTGGTTGGAGATTACTCTGGTTATTATTGTTCTAACAAATTGTCTGAAACTGGAGACTTTTTGTTATAAAAAAGAAGCTCTATTTAGCTCAGACTCTGTGAGGCTGAAAGGCCAAGATTGAGCATTTCCATCAATTTGGCCCCTAGTGAGACCCCTCTATTGAGTGGATTTATCACATCAAATGAACCTATATGAGAGGAGATCACATGGTAAGACAGGAGGTCACATGGGAGCAGGAGGATCCCTTAGCTTGGAGAGCCATATAGACCCACAACTATATGGATATAACACTACCACTAAAGGACAACTTCTCCGAGTAATTATTTTATTTTCCACTTTCTGTTTTTCCTGTTAATTTTGAGACAAGATCTTAGTCTGCAGCTGAGGCTGGTCTAAAACTCTTGGCAATCCCTCTGCCTCAGCTTCCACAGTGTTGGTGTTGCAGATGTGAGTCTCTGAGCCTGGTCTGACTAATCTTAATGCATGTCACATTGCATATAACTTATATAGAAATTCTTCTGCTGTCTGCATAAGGTAGAGCATCAACATTGCCTTAAGCCAGTACAGATAAATACCAATAAGAAGTAATTTATTTCTGCAGTTACTTACTGTCGAATCAGTCGGGAGCTTTTTTCGACCCAAGGCTGTCCGTTTTCAAAAGGATAAAGCTACAGTAGGTGGAGAATCCCCATGGTTATGACAAGACTGAATTCTTTTGTTTATTTCTTTGCTGTGGAATCAGGACTATTTAAGCCATTCTAGAAAGTGCTTTCTTGTTGATAACATCTCTAGGTGGCATTCTCATTAAGTTCGATCAGTTCAGTCCTCCGGTATATGAGGTACGAAAATGTCCTGTGTATAGGCTATTTTCTTTCTTCCAAATGTGTAATATTGACTTTCTCATTAACTTCTCCTAACAACTTGCATTAGAAAAATTTTCATCAAATATTAGAGCAAAGTAGAATACCCATGCCATTTGCTCCATCAATAGAGTCACAGTCCACTCTACTGTTATTGATCTGTAAAAACAGCATTTATTTTTATTGATGTATCTGAGTGTTTGACCTGCATGTATGTAAGTGTACCATGTGCATACATGGTGCCCTGGAAGTCAAAAGAAGTCTCCAGATCCCCCGAAACTGGAGGTACAGGAGTTCGGAACTGCCATGCGGTTACTAGGAACGAAACCCGAGTCTTTTGCAAGAACAGTAAGTATACTTAACCATTTAGCCGTCTCTCCTGGCTCTGCAACTCATTCATTGAGGCAATTTCTCTTAGACCGTGAGTTATTGGGCATCCAGTCTTACAGGATACTCTTGCTG
>LOEQ01002983.1:117761-136074 GCA_001685075.1 Bramus lutescens | reverse complement strand
GGCTGGCACTGCATCCAGTCTGAGGATTGTTAAACTCATTTGCTCCAATACCTAGCATTTTTTTAAAACTTTCAAATTTCATTAATTTGGTTTCTGCTGGATGTTGAACCCATTATGCTAGAGAAGTGCTTCACCAGCGAATTAAATCACCAGCCTTCTATGGTTTTGTATTAGTCACTGTATTAAAAAAAAACTGGGGTTTCTGTTCCTAGCACCCATGTCAAGGGGTTCCAGCCTCCTGAAACTTCAATTAGCAGCCAGGCCACATTGCTGCTTACAACCTCCTGTAACTCCAGTTCCAGGGGATCTGACACCCTCTTTTGCCTTTGTGGACACCTGCATGCACATGGTGTACATGTATACATGCAAGAGCACACATACATATTAAATCAAATAAACAAATAAGTTTAAAAACATCAGCTTTTGTTGTCATTACGTGCATACGAATGTATATCCTGCCATAACAAGCACCACAGCTAAGCAGAAGACACTTCTGTTCCTGCAAAGATGTTTTTCCCTTCGGCTTCTGCAGTCAGCTCTGTATCACTCTCGCTCTACTTTCTGTCTTTGTGAGTGTCTTCATATTTTCTGGAATCCCTCAAATTGGAATCATGCATTATATGCATGTTCATGTCTGAATCTTAAAAACTGGCACAGTGTTTTTGAGATTCACTGATGTTATTGCCTATGTTGGTAGATTGTTGCTTTTCGTTGATGAGTTATATTTAATAGTATGGCTAGATCACATTTTATGTCTGTTCATACTCCAAAATATTTCTAGTCTGGGGCTCTTATGAGTGAAGTGACCATGAATATTTGTTTCCATGACTCTTCAGGCATGGTTTCATCTCATGCCTTTTATTTCTTTATTTATTGTTTGCAGTGTTGGGGATTGCACATACTAGGAAAGTGTTGTACCACTGAACTACATCATCAATCCCAATCTTGTCACTCTTTAAAAATGATAAATAATAAAGTAATATTTCTAGGCTACAGGTAAGCATGCATTTAACATTATAGTAAATCAGCACACTTTTCCACGGGTACCATTTCACACTCCTATATAAGTATCACATAAGGCTCTCATTTGTTCTACTATTTGCCAGTGGTGTTTCATGTGGCTCAGGTTAGCCTCATACTGAAGATGACCTTGAACATCTGATTCTCCTGCTTATGTCTTTTCAGTGCTAGAATTACAGATGTGGGCTACCATACTGCATGTATATAATGCTGGAGAATGAAGCCATGGTTCTATATAGGCTAAGCAAATACTCTACCAATGTAACTACATCCTCATTCTTATTTTTTGCCATTCTGGATATTGATTCCAGGGCCTCATGTGTGGTAGGAAAATGGTCTGAACTTCACTCTTAATCTCTATGTAATTTGAACTACTTAAATGATAGGGCTGTAAGATCCCATTGGATTTTTAAGTATTATGTTTATGGACACACAAGTATTTAGTCTTGTATAACACTAATTACCATCGGCTTAATTTTGATATATTGTTATTATATTGAGTTGTATGGTTTGTCTGGGAATTGTAGGTATCTTTTTAAGATCAATAAATGAATTTAACTATTTTATCCCAGTCTATAGTTTGACTTTTTGTTTTCGTAACTTTTATTTTGATGACTTGTAATTTGCTATTTCTATTCTTAGTGCTAGTGTAGTTAAGTAACACATATTAACTGACTTAAAGCTGTTCAAAAGACTAAGCTAGACTGGTCAGGCTGCATTCTGTGCATAGGCTCAATTTCCTTGTGTTTTGCCATTGTTAGAAGGTGTCTGTAATCCTCATCCATTGGTGCCACATCTCTCTGATTTCTGCTTCCCTGTCATCGGCCCTCTCTGGCTTTGACCCTTCTGCTCCCGTAATACGCTGTCACTTGTGATTACAGTGGCACTCACAGAGGAGTCAGTGTAGTCTTCTTATTTCAAACCCTTAGCTTAATCAAGCTTCAAAATCTCCCTTGTGGAGTAATCTCATTCACAGGTTTGGATTAGCAGGACATGGACATCTTAGGGGCCATATTCATCTTACTACGTCTAACCTCTCTCTCCTTCTCTCTCTCCCTCTTTCTCTCTGTCTCTCAAGATGATAAAAATTTTCTTGTGAAATTATATACATTTAATCATCATGCTTAGGGAGGATTTTTAATGTGTTTCAAATTAATTTTAGCGTTGAGGTAAAGGTCGTAATTCATTTAATTGTTTTACAATGTTTTTGTCGATATCAATGCTGAAAAGTCCATCATCTTCCTCCTATATTTATTTCCCTTGTTTTTTTTTTGTTGTTGTTGGATATCAATTAATCACTTATCGTGATTAATTCCATTCTCCATTCTTATTTTTTTTTCTGAAGGCAAATGTGATTGATTCAGCTCTTGTGTTTAGAGTCATGAGTTTGCAATATCCTAATTTGTATTTTTAGATGTGACTTCCATGGCTCTTCATGATATGAGTCTTTCTCAAAGCTCCCGCCTGCACTTTTGACTCTCCTAGTTTCCTGCCCAGTTTTTCTGAATGTACAGCCTTATCTTTGATATCACTGCTCTCCAGATGTTTCTACTTGGGCCTTAGACACCTGTTCTTTTCCCCTCATCTTACTTCTTCCATCTATTAGCCCGCCATCACCTTTTCCTTTGCTGAGGTTATCAGCATGCACATCACACTTCCTTCAAGTTGTCAGAAATTCCTGTCTCTCCTCTTCAGGAAGGCTCCTAGGTCTGGATACCATAACTGGCCTACTTACATCACTTCGCACTTATTGTATTTATGTGGTAAGTGACTATGATTATATTTATGTCACGTGGTACAGGATTCTTTCTTGTTCATAGCAACTATATTTTATTGTGAAGAATAGAATGAATGAAGGAAGGGTGGCAAAATCCCCCCTGACTTGCATGTATATATGGGTGCATGCTGAAGCCTGAAGTTGGTATTCGATGTCTTCCTTGATTTCTTTCCAAATTTATTTATTGAAGCAGATTTTTTTTTCTAACCATGGATATTGCCACCAGTTCTGGCTGGTCTTGATAGTGAGTTTGTCCCTGTCTTTTGATTGCTGGGATTATAGGCAGGCACCATATTTGACTGCTGGGCTATCTTTGGGGTTCTTGGATCAGAGTTGTAGTCCTCATACTGGCATTGTGAGAGCTTTAGCCACAGAGCCATTTCCATGGCCCCCATTTAAAAGAAAATTTAGGTAATGCCAATGCCAACAAATATTTCCCTATAAAACGACATTCTAAGTGAGGTAATATATCAACGTTTTAATAAATGAGCCTTAGTATTTTGCATGCTGACCTTAACCAGTTTATAGCAATCTAGTTGATGAATTCTTTAGGATAATCAGGATCATTGGACATGTTTCCAATCTGATAAGGATAAAGAGGGACAGGAAGCCAGTGTTTATTTTAGATAATCTATGTACTTGGCAATAATCTATGATCTTTATAGCCATTATCTAATTAAATTCCTCAAAAAACCTGGGCTGTGGCAACAAGTATGCCAATGCCCAGACAGATATGACTACATTTTTAATTGAGAAGCCTGTATTTAAATCTGGAGATATTCTAGCATGTGAGCACTCTATCTCCTTCCCTATGCTAACTTCAGTTTGTTCTTAATCTTCGTAAGGAATCATGATCTTATAGTGACTATGGGTACCATTAAACATTAGTTGCTGTCTGTTACCTAATAAGCTTTTCCTGTTTAGTAAAATTTCTCAATTTTTCTTCAGACCATTTGGTACCCTGTTGATATAGACCTTATGTTGGTGTGCTTTAGTAAGATTTAAAAATTCTGTTCACAGACAAGACATTCAGGAAAATGCTGCGTTTGGCCTCAAACTGAGGTTGCTCTTTTTACATGTTCCCCAAAATAGTACATCCAAGAGGAGGTAAGTGAGGGGAGACAGGGTAATAGCTATGCTCATAATCTGGGGTCAGAACTCTAGGGAAATGTGACTCTAACCTATTGGGAAACTCCTTTATGTTCTCATAATTCTTCTCCTTCTCTTAAGTCCACAGGAGTTCAACAACCAAGTCAGGTTTGAGGAGATGCTTCTAGGGCGAAGGTATAATGATAATTTATTTGTCCATTCTCCTTTTGATAGACCTTTCTACTGATGAGCCAAGTCTTTTGATTTTGATCCCTTACATTTGAGATACATATCTATATACCACATCTATTTATTTTCGAAGGATATGTGACAAAGTTTACTAAGCAATAAGATGCCAAAATTAGAAAGATGTCCCAAATTAAAACAAAATAAAACTATTCATTTCTTGTTTCCAAATAGAAATGAAAGTTTTCCAAGTGAAAAATATTTTTCTATTAGGAAATTAGCTATAAGGAAAGGACCTTTGAAGGGTATTATTTATTTTCCAGTAAAGCTTATAGGTCTTCGGTTGCATTCAGTTTTCTGTAGCTGTAGCGCATACCACAAGGCTGGTATGCACTAAATAAACAACAAAGGTTTATTTAGCACGCCATTCTGCTGGCGTAGTCACAGCATCACAACATGACTGGGGGCACTCATGGTGAGACAGAATGGGTGTGCTAAGTTTGTTTTCTCTTTTACAAAGCTCCTATGAGTGATTTGGCTTAATGACCTCATCTAGCCTTAAGGGTTTGGCAAAGCTTCAGCTACATTGTCATTAACGTATGAGTTTTGGACTTAAGTGCTTTCTTTTTTCCTCTTTTTTTTTTTTGAGACAGGATTTCCTTGGGTAGTCCATAGTCCCAGTTGTCCTGCAACTCTCTCTACAGATCAGGCTGGCCTCAAACTCGGGGATCCTCCTGCCACTGCCTCTTGAGTGCTGGGATTAAAGGCGTGCACTACCATGCCTCTCTCTAAGTTGTTAACTTATGATTGAAGGGGGACAAATGGGAAACTACACCCTGATTCCACAAGACCTCTGATAGCTCAATACAGCATTTCATCTCTTAGATGTTTCACTTCCCCCAGATCATGAAGTGTGAAATGGAAGCATGACCCTGATTTCTGCATTGATAACACCAATTAATCAGCCAAGAGATGAAGGAATAATGTACAATGTATACAAGAACTTTGAGAAAAAAACACTGAAGTTCAAGTAACACACACACACACACACAAACACACGGAAAGTCTCATAGTAAATTATTAGACTAATCAGATGCAAAAGTAACCATCACAGAAGAATTTGGTCCAGGCAAATACAGGAACCGGAATGCTGCGGACAAAGTTGTTGAGCAGAATTGAGAGGAGAATAAACCAGAAATTTTAAAGGTCTTAGAAAAGAAGTTCCCAACTTGTGAGTCATGTCCCCTTTTGGGGGAGTCAAACGACCCTTTCACAGGAGTTACAATATTTACATTATGATTCAAAAAAGTAGCAATATTACAGTCATGAAGTAGCAATGAAAATAATTTTATGGGTTGGGGTCACCACAACAAGAGGAACTGTATTAAAGGTTCATAGTGTTAGGAAGGTTGAGAACCACTGGTTTAAAGAGTTTCTTATGGGTTGGGTATATTGTTTTGGATATGGATAATTTTTACCTTGAGTCAAAATGGTTTTTTAGAAAAACATAACTTGTTGTCCTTTAGAAGGTGGGAGGAGGGAGATGGAGCAGGTTGGATGGTACTGTGACTTAGAGTGTGTTGACATTGCAGAGGACCTGACATGGTCCTGTCACTCATGCCTGTCTCAGTGTGAATGCTAACAAGATGGCCACTCGTCTCAATGGTGCCATGTACCCCCTTGCTAATACCAACAGAGAAAGAAGGAAACCTTTTTCCCAAATAAAGACTGTTATTTATTTCCTTTAGTCAAATTAGTAAGACAGATTTCATGTTCCTCTATCACCCCTCCCACGTGAGGGCAAAGCATTAACTGATACACTGGCTAGTTTGTCATAGTGTCTGCATGTACCAGTGGAACAGGTATCTAAACACAAGCAGAGTTCTGCTCAGAAGGGAGGACAAAATAGATGGAGAATACACAACCAAGAACATTGACCTCAGAGTTCAGGGATGGAGCACTGAGGCCTCTGGTATGAACTTCGAGAGTTCTCAAGCAATCAAGTGAAACAGGATAATGACACCCTATTTAAAGAGAGAGGCAGCCTCTCTTTAAATGCAGAAGTCAAGCAAGTGATGGGTGTTGTTTGTTTGAGACACATGAGAGCCACATCATGACTAGAAAGCAATGAAAATAATAATAACAGAAATGAAACCAGAAAATGTGAGTGTCAGGAAAATGGAAGTAGCAGAAAATAAATCACAGACCTAGAACCCAGGGGCATAAGAAACGGCGGAGTCTGTGGCAAGAGATAACTTGGTGGGTTTGGTTGAGTGCTCATGATAAAACCATGAAAATGTTGACAGCTTGCATTCACACAGTGCTGAAAATGTAAGTCAGGCTGAACACTGTTGTCCTAGTTAGGGTTTTTGTTGCTATGATGAAACACCATGACCCAAAGCAAGCTGGGGAAGAAAGGGTTGATCTGGCTTACATGGCCATATCTAAAGTGCATCATTGAGGAAAGTCAAGGCAGAAACACAAACAGGCCAGGAACTTGGAGGCAGAAACTGATGCAGAGGCCATGGAGAGGTGGTGCTTACTAGCTTGCTCTCATGGCTTGCTCATCCTGGTTTAATAAAGATCACAGAGGTGTCCCCACCCACAATTAGCTGGGTCCTTCCCCATCGATCACTAGTTAAGAAAATCTTCTCAAGGCTTAGCAATTCAGTCTTATGGAGACCTGTGTCAACTGAAGCTCCCTCTTCTCTGATGAATGGCTTGTGTTAAATTGACATAAAACTAGTCAGCATAAAAATCAAGATCAGGATGGATCTAATCGCTAAGAATTAGAGTACTGGTTTGTCTGCATCCAAGTGGCTTGGAGAAGGTTAGGGGGCTGACTTAGGGACTAAAGTGCAGGCCATATGAACATGCAGACCTCAGTTCAATTCCTAGAACCCAAGTAAAGAGCCAGATGCGGTGGCATGCGTTCAGGACCTGGGTGGAGGAGACAGGAGCATTCTGGGTACTTGCTAGGGAATGATCTACCCAGTTTGGTAGATTGGAGAGCTCTAGGTTCAGTGAGAGAACAGAGAATGACTAAGGAAGATACTCAACACTGTTCTCTAGATTCTACATGTGCATATATATTCACTCATATCAAAGCACAGATCGTGTTATCACCCCCAACCAAAACCTCTTGGAGGACTTGTTAAATAATAGACCATCTGTTTCATTAGGGTAATATTAAAACCTTTTTATTTGTAAGTTTTTATTATATTTTGTTTATTACTTATTCTTTCTTTCTTTAGTGTGTGTGGTGGTAGGGGAGGTACATACAGAGGATGATTTTCAGGAATCATTTCTCTCCTTCCGCTATATATGTCTCAGGGATCAAATTCAGCTCACCAGGCTTAGCATAAACCCCTTTACCCACTAAGCCATCTTGATAGTTCAAGAACTCATGTTTCTAACGACTTTCCTCATGCTCTTTGGCTGCCGCTGGTCAGGGGCATTTGGATTGGGAACCAACAGTTAGGAGTACAGCCCATCAAAGCTGTCCCCTCAGTGTGTGTTAGGGTGTACTATGATGGCTACTTGCTAGGAATCAATATTGGAGAGTGCTAAAAAGGCTGGGTTGTCAAGCGCTGTTCCCAGAAGAGTGGGCTGGCAGCTTTGGAGAAGAATCTATAGATATATTTCCTGACAAGTTCTACAGGCGAGACTTCCATGGCTGTGGTTTTTTGAACCATTTTGCTAAATCGTGGGAACTTCTTTCCAGCTGTCACCTGCCTGTGTGTAGTCTGTGCAATTAGTAGGCAGCTGCAGAGACATGTCTTTTTTTTTTCCCCTGGGACCATGATAGGCACAGAATTAAACACTGGCATTTTCAGGGGTTGATGGGAAAGCATTCAGGTCCCATGTTTGCCTCATTCTATGGAGTGACCTTATTTAAAGGGGCTCTCTGATTGATGCTTCCATTCCTTAATGTGAAGGTGAAATAAAGAGGTGAGCATATGTAAGAATCACTTAATATATCCTCGGTAAGCTCTTTATAAATATGGCTCTTCCAGAATTCTCCCACACTCTCTTTTCCTAGCAGTGTGAGTGTGTTCGTTATTTTTCTGTTGCTGTGAGAACACACCATGGCCAAGGCAATGACTAGAAGGAAGCCTGTATTAGGGCTTATGGTTCCAGCAGAAGGGTAAGAATTTATAATGGCAGGGAAGTGGAAGCAGCAGCAAAGGGGTGCTCACATCTTGAACCTTCTCAGGAAGCAGAGAGTAAACTGGAAATGAAGAGGGGCTTTGAAAAAACATGAAAGTCCACCTCCAGTGGCTTCATCAAGTGAACTCCCATCTCCTAGATCTCTGTGTAACAGTGTCACCAGCTGGGGACCAAATATTCAAATACATGAATCTCTGGAGACATTCTCACTCAAACTACCATAATGAGGTATTGGCTCACCCCCCCCACATCTTGATAAAATTATTTATTGTGCTGATATACCTGAATTAAGGGAAGGGACCCATTCAAAGAAAAAAGTAGGAAAAGATGGGAAAATAAGACTTTGGTGCTTGGAAAACCAGTAGAGGAGACCTGTTCTCTGGTTAGGGCTGGTGAGATATCAGCAGATGGCAGATGGCCTGTCTGCGTTGCAGCTCCTCTTCTGCCTATGAGGTTACCTATAACTCTCGTCCTTATTAAAAAAGCCACACTCCCTTCTGTAATGCCCTGTGAGAGTGTATCTGCAAAGACACAATGCAGTCCCGATGGACTAATTAGTATGTATTAGAGGTGCACATTTTACAGCAGTGATGGTCAGGGCAAACAAAGAAAATGCTTTGAAATCTAAAAACAGACTGCAAAGTCCAGCAACATATGGGTGCATTCCAACGGAGCCCTCCAAACCTGGCAGCACTTAGTCAATCCATTTTATTTTTCTGCATCTGCCTGGCCGCACACATGTGATGAGATAATATTTTTTATCCGAGGCACTGAAGTACAAGGCCAACTAGATGGACCATAGGTGAGTAAGTGAATGTTTGGCCTCATCTGTTAAAGTGGGCTTTCTCCAATGACCCAAATAGCTTTTTTTTTTCAAATTATATTTTCTCTTTCCCCTCTCCCTCTTAAAATGTACTTGGAATTGAAATGACAGGCAGTACTGCTACCATTGGCCTCCCAGAAAAGACTCAATGCTTGTGTCTACCCATCTTACTGAAGTCACCGCAGTTAATATGGTCTCACGCTGAGCTCTGAACAATTAATTATATTTCTAAGTAATAATGAGACAGTGCAACTAACATTTCAGACAATAACAGCAAAACAAAAGGAACAAACAACCTTCTCCACTTTGTTTCTCAATTTGAATGTGTCTCAAGGAAGCACAGGCCGAGAGCAGTTAAAGTGCACACGGGCACCCAGACTCCACGGTCAGGTGTGGTTTCTGTCGTGAAACTGTCTCATTACAGCAAGCTCCACTCTTGTCTTGCAGATCGTGTACTTTCTTCTTTTTATGTTTCAAGAACAATGCCTGATAAATTAAAACTTAAAAACATTCCAAACCCTTACAGAAGCCCCCAAGACATCAGGGGGAAAGGCATCACGAATCTGCCTAACTCCGTTGTGCAGATTCACGACTTATCAACCTCTGGCCACATTTATTGTCCTTGTCCTCCTTTTCCTGCTCATCCTTCCCCCCTCTGTGCTTCCTCACCCCCCTTCTCTTTTGTGTTTCAAAGTAAATCTTCAAAGAGTTAGAATATTAGATGGACTCCCCCTAAGAGACACTGTAGTCTGCACACAGTCACAAAGACCCTGCTGATGTCCTTTGTCTTAGTAGACAGCAGGAAGATTGACTCTGGACCGTTCAGTTATGTGAAGCAGTAAGTTCCAGTTTTGAGGGACAGGAACTTGGACATTCCTGTATTTCTCAAGTAATCTAGGAAACTAAGGTTTTTGAATAACTTACTGTGCAGGTGATGGCATTGTGGCATACGTGTGCGCATGTGTGTACATGCGTGTGCATGTGCGTGTGTGCGTGCGTGTGCTTGCGTGTTTGTCTATGTGTGCGTGTGTGTTTAGTTTCTCCCTCTAATTCCAAAGAGAGAAATCCTAAAGATGAAGCCTTCACAAATCCACAAAAGGATGGGGTTTGAGAAGTTCCAGATAGCTGAATACATGGTGTTACCTAAAGGGTGGCATGCCCAGGGAGGGAACAGAAGCTCCGAATATTTTGTCCCATTCATCCCTCCTATCTGAATGTTAATCTTTACTTTTTACTGCTGTATCCTGTACCAATACAATAAACCAACAGTCAGGTCTTCCTGAATTCTGGGAATCCTTGATTGTTAGCTGTTCAGACAGAAGTGTGGGTGATACAGTGCCTTTTGCATTGTTACGTTCACTGAGGTCAGTTATGTGGTACTAAGCCTTCAACCTTGGGAGGTGGCTCCAACTCTAAGTATAGAACTGAGTTAAGTATAGAATGCCAAGATGTATATATTGAAGGTTTTGTTTGGAAAAACCCCTATGCTGTGGTGTCAGAGAGAGTGTACTAGTGGGAACATAGGTGGAAAATGTGTGTATCTTGTGACAGTTATAGTAGCTGGAGCACCAGGTCATAGTATCATTATTTATATGACAAACCCCATTTTTCTTTCTTTTTTTTTTTTACATCTTTTTACTTCTCAAATTAAAGTGGGGAGTTCCAATTGTCTATGTAAATTTCCACTTCAAAAGAAGCCCTTGGGAGGAGCTGAAAATCAAATTCAAGAAACAGGATCGTGACTTAAGGACAAGAGCCCACACTAGGCAAAGATAGTGCAGGCTCCCACCATCTCCAAACTAAGTAATTCCATTCATAAAATTTGAATAGTTTCTCTCTGTTCTATATCTATGTGGTGACATAGAAAAAGGAACAAAGAGAAGTCCTCCCTGAAAGTCAGGGTAAAAATGTCGCAGAGGAAATCCCAGTTCCTTTTGAATTATCTGTACTCTTTGAATCTTTAACAACAAAGCGCTGAACAAGCGAGGCTAAGGGAGGCTGGGCGCTGCTGCACTTCGGATTCAAGATCAATTAGGCACCAGTGTCAAAAGGCTGGACTCGGAATCGTATGCAGCTTTCGATGGCTGGCGCTTGTTGCTGCCCGTCTGTGTGTGCTCTGCCTAGTTTCCTATTGTCGTCAGACGGCAGCAAGGTGACCATATGGACTGTGGTTCTCGCCGCTTTTCTTGCATTCCATGCTCTGCATATGAGGTCACAGTAGTTTATGCTTGCATTATTACTTTCTTGGGTCCTCTTTCAGGTTTCTGACAAAGTGTTGATGCTAGGAAGATTAAAAAGGGAGCTACAGTTGAGGTAGGACTGACCTACAAACTTGGTGCAAAGATCAGTACCAGCATTAGATTTGTGTTTTTCTTCCCAAGATCTATTTTTCAGAATGAAAATAAATAAATAAATTCCACGGATCCATACTGACCATATGGCACTTGTAACTGAGATTTCGGGCTCCTGACTTATATTCCATAGTCTTCAGATAGTCTCACCATATTTCTTTTGTCTTTTCTTGCTTGATTTTTATAGTTAAAAGGTAATAAAATTTAAAATATATATAAATTAATTTTAAAATATTCACTTTCAAAGAAGGGCATTTGAAAGACAAATATTGGCTCCTCCTCCTGATTTCCAAAAGTTTTTTTTCCCTAGAATTCTCTTAAATAGATGAGGCTAAACATAGTTAAAATTTTATTTATAGGTTATAAACAAATAAGATGTACTGGGGCAGAGAAGAGGATGCAGAGCAAGAAAATAATGGAAAAATAAGATTGTTAGGTTCATAGAAAAATTTAAATTTATAGTAAGTTTTGGAAAAATGGAATACAAAATGAAAACCTTTATGGTTTGCAAAATAAAAAGTGTCTTTTCCCTTGCAATCAGAGCTTTCTTTTTGCCCAGAGAGAGGAATGATTCTGCGCTTTCTGAAAACAGAAGTGGTGTAGGCCTCCATTTCAGCAAGTCATGGATACCAAACAAGCCCTGAATTATTAGACAGTGCCACAGTGTGGCTCACAGCAAGGGCCTATTTTATTATTCTGCATACACTCAGAAGTCTCAACATTATCACTCTGTATAAAGAGGTTATCTGTACATTTGTATGCCAAGCTGCATGCATTCTTAATGCCTTTCCGTGATCCTGTTGTAGGACTGCATTTAGCTCTTTCTTTTGTTTTTATTCCAGAAGAAAATTAAACCATCCATAAGGACCTTGACAGTTAAGGCTTCCCCCTTCTCTCTATCTGTTGAGAGTACTAACTTGGCTCTTGGAAATGCATGATCCTTGCTTGTTTTCTATACCATATCTGCTTTGCCCAGATGGCTGCAGATGTTAGAGCTGCCCAGGAAGCTCCAGGCTAAGGATCATGGGAAAACAGATATAGACAGCCCCAGGAATTTGAATTTTTAGTTGATTGTATAGGCTGGGAATTTGGCCATGGCATTAGCTCAGAGACAGGGAAATACTGTGCTTGTACCATAGGCTCTTTATAAAAGCTCTACCCCTTTCCTGAACAGAGGTATCCTCATTGTTATTTTCTTCCAAGTGTAGAAATAATATATGCTGTTTAGAAAAAGAATAATTACACATAAAGTAGCAAGTGAAAATTTCTCCTTTCCCAAGGTGTCATCACCTCTCAGATATAACCCATGTTGAAATTTTTCATTATCCAAATCTTCTGTAAAAAACTCAACAAGCACACTTTGACCTTTCTGAAACAAAGGTAGATAACATTTTCATTTTGTAAGGTTATTTCTTACATTTCACCTCAGTACTATTTTTTGCATATACTTGGGGGTTATTAATATGACCAAATAGCTTTCAAACTATAGGATCATGGGAAATCAGTCAGTCCTTTACTGGTTGGCAAGGCTGCATTGTACGAGGAGTATCTGCTCACCTAAATGTTTCTATGCCCAGCCTTTCATTTCCTATGACAAACTCCTCTATGCTCTGTGTCTGTCAGTGATTGTCTTGTGGCTATGCTAAAACACCCGACAAAAGTAGACTAGGGAAGGGGTTTTGTTGGTTCATAGCTTGAGGACAGAGTCTCCCCGGGCAGCGGAAGATGTGTGGTGACAGGGAGGTAAGGCAGCTGGTCACATTGTGTCTGCATTCAGGAGGCAGACAGAGAGGGACAGACCCTGGTACAGAGGCAGCTTGTCTCTTTTACTCATTCCAAGACTCAAGAGAATTCATTTAGGGTGGGTCTCTCAACCTCAATAAGCCTGATGTAGGAAATTCCCCACAGTGTGCCCAGAAGCTTGTCTCTTCTGTGATTTGAAATTCGGAGTTGACAGCATTAACATCACAAATGCATGATTCCTGAGTCGAGTCAAGGTGTACTTGTGATTTGTGTTGTACTTCATCTTGCCACATGGGTATACGTTTGCCACCACCAGCTGTCATTAATTTTTAAACACTTCTCTAACAGCCAGTGACTGCTATAATTTGCACAGGGAGGGCTTTTTCTGAACTGAGATCTAGGTGTCTGGTCTGTAGGAGATGGCTGTGTGGTTTGACTGGTGATCCTGCCCTGCTTTCTGCCCAGTCCTCTCTTGCTCATCAGAGAGTTACCTGCTGGGCATTGGTGGTCTTTGCTAAAGACTGACTCTTCTTCATACTCTATCTACTGTATTTACACAGACACACATACATGCATGTACTCCACACTACATCAACATGTACAATTATAAAACACATGCATACCATTAAGCACAAAAACATAAACACAGCACATCATATTACAGGGTGTCATTGTGAAGCCATTCTAAATGAGATCCCTGTTATGGCCACTCATTCAGTGGTCCATCATGTCAAAAGCTCCAGATATTTGTGGTCTTTCTTGAGGGCTATCTTCTTTCAGCTCTATGGAGTCTCCCTCCTGATGTTGCTGCAAGCACAGTTATTACCTCTCTTTGAACATATGACACTCTTGTAGCACAAAGTTTATATGTAAAATGGTGAGAATGGAAGTTTAGGGGTACAAAACACAATTACAAGATACAGTTTAAGTCAGTGTGTTCTCTCTTCCAATAGATATGCATTATTTCCTATTAAATTTGTCACAGGGGTTTTGAAGAATAAAAGCAAGGAAATGTAGTATATTATCCATGCATATAATTATAAGTTACAGTAATATATTCTAATTGCACAATCAATCGATACAAATGCACATGCAAAATGCCCTGGCACGGATCATATCACATGCTTCACATCACTTTACAGAGCATCATTTTGAAGCAAACGAATGTAGATTCTATTTTGTCAGTTTTTTCTTTTTCTTTTTTTTTTTTGGTAAAAAACCCTCTGATTTACTCCAAGACCAATGTTCCTTTCTTAATGCATAGTTCTATTGATTTTTTCCTTATATCATCAACATTGCTCAAAACAGAATTACTAAAATATGCTGACCTTGTTTTTTATTTCCTCCAAGTTCCTTAGAAATAAGATTTACTTGGTACGTATCCATCAAATCAACTATTTAATTAAAATACAAAGTTAGGACTAAAGAATGTAAATGAAAGAGCTTGCAAGGAATTAGAACATGACCACAGCTTTCTCCTTCAGTCTTCAGCATCTCAGTCAGACTCTTACCCATTAGAGAGGGTGGGGTACAGCAGAATAGATTCTGGACCAGACAGACCTGAGATTCATCCTTTGTGTGCATGACTGCATAATAATTTACCTTTCTGAGACTTGAAAATTTTGCCTATCAGATAGGTTTAGTAATGACACTATCTATGAGCTATCATAAATAAATGATAGATGCATACCTAGATAATTCCATGCATGTGTCTATAAATAAATTTTCCATGGGTAGAAAAGGTTTTTGCCAGGCTCTAGTCCCTATGCAGTAGTCCACTTCAATCAGCTCAAGTATATCGACTTCTATATTGAATGTCTGTCATCGAGCTTGTGTTTTAATCTAAATTGACCACTTGGGCATCTATTAACCTTTCAACATTTCTTCGTGATGAAGGTGCAGTCTCCAGTCTTTCCCCATTCAGCCTTGCAAGTTCCTGTTTTCTGTGCTATCATTCTCGTGTGCAGGATCTTAAGGAGATTTTGTCCCCCTGCATTGAAAAGTGGCCCCGACTCTCAATAGCATCTACATGGTGTTCTTGCATAGTCTTTCATGCTTCTTCCTGTTCTATACTGGGGAAGGAGATGAAACTCCAAGAACGCACATGTCTGCAGTCGAACAGCTATGGGAAATTTACCCTTGTGCGGATGTGAATGCCCTTGCCAGGAGAGCTCACGTTGCAACCTCATTGGAGTGACCATTTGCCCGATGGGGTCAGTGGAGGATGATGGACAGCCTTTTGGAATCAGAGACGAGGGCACTGGGGTAGGATGAGTAAACATTTCATCAAAATTTGGACCTTGGTTTTTAGAGCAACAATTCTACAATTTAAAAATAAAAATATCCTGAGCATGCATGCATGCGTGAGCGCACACGCACGCGCGCGCGCACACACACGCACACGACTTTTTTATTTTAAAGAAAGGCCCCACACAGTCTAGGCTTGCCTTAAACTGACTGCATAAAAAGGATGATCTTGAACTGACCTGCCTGCCTCCCTCTCCTTGGCATTCCTTAGCTCTTAGACATAATTCTGACTTCAGTTCCCATCACGCTGTCTTTCACTTACACTGACCCCCTGACAATGTTCTTTTTTTATGAGAACCCTGCAATTGCATTGGACCTATTTTGATAACGGGGATCATCTCCCACCTTGGGAGTTGTGACAATGACATTTTCTGGTTTAGGGAGTTAGGTTGTGGACATTTTTTAGGGGCCCAGAATTCTGTCTTCCATGGATTTAATAATCTTATTTTCACCCCTTGCCCATGTGTCTGTGCATGTAATATAAAATATAGTTAAATACATTTTGAATGGAAAGTACAAAAGCATGAGCTACATTTAGCATTTCAAAGACGTCAGAGACGTTTGGGAGATGACTGAGTCTGATTGCCTCGGAAAGTAAGTGAATTATTTACTACATGAGTACAATGCATATTTGCATAAATAAAGCACTCCCTAAATGAGCCTAGTCATTTTCCTTTGCACATATTAAACAAAAAGGATTGAATTTACATTTTCTGAGCACATTGATTTCTTCACCCTGTGCAAGGTATACAGCACTCTGAAAGCTATTAGCTATAACATATCTGAATAATTCAACAATAAATACAATATTTCAGAAAAAATCATTCTTCCACAGATGGTTTTAATTAATTGTATCATCATTTATGTCAGAAGCACCTTCCTCCCTCTCTAACACGGGACTCGCCTTTTGGCCATAGTGAATGTAAATGTTAAAGATAAAATGTTTTCCTTAGCATGAGTAGTGCACCCTTAATGAACTGCTGTTCTTTTCTAACAATCAGGTGTCCATGCTCTGAAATCCCCTGGGGCCCAAACACCTCACCATTTGAGGGTAAGCACGGGGTCCCACAGAGTACTATGGTTCAGATATCACTCAGATTACTTCCTTTACTTTCCCTACAAAGTGTTCCATATCCTTGCCTCAGTTGACGGGAACTTTTGTCTTTCGTACCCCTTGACCTCCGGGTTGCTGATTACATTGTTCTCCCAGCCTTAAAGCACCATTGAAAATAATACATTTTGGGAATTTCTTACACATATACAATGAAATATCTTCATATTCATCCCCATTCTCCCTCCCTTCCTCCTGCATTATCTCCGACATCTCCCCTTTCCAACTTCATGTCCTTTCCTTTACTTTTTAAAGAATCCACTAAGTTCCACTGGTCAAAGCATTCATTTCCAATAGCTCTCCCTTTGCATTTTCTGGCTTGTCCTTTTGTTTTGGCAATCTCATAAAGGTCTAGGATTCAGTCTGCTTACTCTCACTTGCCATTCTCTCCTGTCTCCCTTTACCCCTTTCCACATTCATGTCTTTGGGTTGGTGACCTATAGATTTTAACTAGAGACTTCTGTGTGGCTATAGGTTTGGAACAAGTCATTGGAGCCTGGCAAGAAATATCCACTGGAACATGTGACATGGCAACCTGGTCCTTAGTAGCTGACTAAGTAGTCCATTAAGGGTACATTACACATTCTACGAAAAATGCTTTCTTTTTAAATTGAGAATACTATTGACGATGATGATTGGTCCTTCCCTGCAATCATCTATAGCCAATAGATTAGCAGAGAATGGTTGGACCCCATAAACCTTGGGAATACAAGACTGGATGTTGCATTTCTTTATTTTTTTAAATTTCTATTGCAGCTTATTATAATACATTATAAACTCAATTATATAGCAGTACAAATCTATACCCATAAATGACTACATATTTATCAAAATATACAAATGTACAAATATATTTATGATATTGGATATTGCATTTCTCTGGCTTCTTTTGTTGTCAAGCCGACATCCTAAATGAACTTTGTCCTCTCAGTGCAAACCTATTCTTGATTTGCCTTACAGATTGAGCACAAAACCTAGGATCTTGTGCATAGCAAATTCTGGGAAAATCAGTATGTTGCTACAGTTTTTTATTCTGGTCCTTTTGATGGCTAAACTTTATCCCATGAGAACTCTAACTAAATTGGTGAAACAGTTGTGGCTATTTTTTTTCCTGCTATTTCCTTCTTCCTTTTCAATTTCTTGTTAGCTTTTAGATATGTGCAAACATTTCCTCCTTTCTGCTTAGACTGCAAGGTCCATTATTTCTTCTCACCACCACTTCTCCAGGGAGCCTTCATGGGTTTCCTCCCATTTGTACCTTGCCAGCGTGGCCTAAGAGTCAGTTTCATCCTCCATGTAGATCCATCATTGTGACATTGATTTGGAGACAGAGATTATCAGTGGCTCTGGGTGAAGGACAAAAGGTTCTTGAAAATCTCCTTGGTGACCAGTTTCTTTCTTGCATCATCATTTTTCACTGTGTTGTAGTTTATTATTCCTCTACCTTCATAAACTTGTGAGGATTTTGAAAACAAAACGGTGTGTGTGTGTGTGTGTGTGTGTGTGTGTGTGTATGTGGTTGAACACATTTCTGCAGCATATCAGCAGAGCCGGAGTCCCAGCACACAGTAAGTGTAATGATTCTGTGTGAGAGGGACCTTGTCAGTGGGTGAGAGCCCATGCAGCAGGGGAGGGACAGATTAATATGCCATGCAGACTACGCTTCAATGAGTTCATTGAGAGAAGGAGAAAGGAGAGGGAAGAGAGCAATATGCGTGTGTGTGTGTGTGTGTGTG
>LOEQ01002983.1:69710-82619 GCA_001685075.1 Bramus lutescens | reverse complement strand
AACCTTACCAGGAGGCCACAGCCTCACAGCAATACACAGATTAATAGAAATGGGTTAATTTAGATGTAAGAGTTAGTTAATAAGAAACCTAATCTAATTGGTCAAACAGTGTTGTAATTAATATAGTTTTTGTGTGATTATTTGGGTCTGGGCAGCCAGGAAACAACCAATCAGTCTCCTTTTACAGAGACAAAATATTGTGAGTATTTTGTGTGGGCTAAAGTGAGTTCTTTTTTATTGCTTATTTTATCCATGCATATGGTATTTTGATAAAATCCACCCACCCTGTTCTCTCCCCTCTTGTACTCCCCTATGCCTCCCACCACTTTTCCCTCCCAACTTCATATGAACTTTTAAAAAATCTCATTGAGGATTTAGAGTGAGTAGCCACATGGAAGAGAACATTTGATGTTCGTCTTTCTTGGTCTGGCTTACTTCATTCAATAGTGAACCTAGAGAAGATCATATTGAATATGGATATCTAAAATTTATTTCTCTTTACAGTGTAATAGTATTACATCATATATATGTATTTTTTCTTGTCTGTTCATGTCTTGAAGGATATTTAGGTTGTTCCCATTTCCTGGCTATGGTTAATAAGTCAGCAATGAACATTGCTGAGAAGCATCTGTGGAGTGGGATGTTGAGTTCTCTGGGCACATGTCAAGGATTGTGTAGCTGGCTTATGTGGTAGATGTGATTTTGGGTTTTTGAGGATTCTCTGTACTGATTTCCAGAGTGGTTGCAGCAGTTTCCATTTCTACCACCAGTGAATGAGAATTCCTCTTTCTCTACAACCCCACTGGCATTTGTTATCAGTTATTTTATTCATGTTAGTCATTTTGATGAGGGTCAAATTAAATATCAAAGTTGCTTTAATTCACACTTCTATAACTGTAAGGACGATGAACTCCTTTTGCAAAATTTATTAGCCTTCTGTTGTTGTTGTTGTTGTCTCTTCTGTTAACAACTGTCCATTCTGATCTACAGCCCGTGCTTTAATTGGGTTGGTTGTTTCCTTTACTCTTAGATTTTAAGTTCTTTGAATATTCTGCATAATAATACTTTGTTAGATTAGATGTATAGCTGACTAAGATTCTCTCCTATTCTGTGAGTTTCATCTTCATTTTATTGTTTCCCTTGCTGTACAGAATCTTTTTTATGAAGTTCCATTTGTCAGTTGATGGCCTTAATTCCGTGGAAAATGGAGTCCTGTTCAGAAAGCGCCTTCCTGCACCTACAATAGAGTCGAACCAGGGATGTAAAAAGGGTCCACTGTTGTTTGTGGGTGCTTGGGAGGGGAATAGCAGGATACTGGTGATGTGAAGTGGGAAATGGAATAACAGGAAAGGGGATCTATCTGAGACAAGGAGGTCACTATAGAAGGAGAAAGAGGTACAAGGGACAAATAACACCAACAAAATTGCTTAGTAATACCTTAAGATATCATACTATTTTATATTTACCTAAATTATACAGAATACATTTATGTACATATCTATACATTCATTTATCTTCATCATCATCATCTATTCTTCTGTCTGTCTTGATATCATACTATTTTATATTTACATAAATTTTACAGAATACATATACGTATCTATCTATCTATCTATCTATCTATCTATCTATCTATCTATCATCTATCTATCCATCCATTTGTCTTCATCATCATCACTTATTCATCAGTCTGTCTGTCTGTCTTAAAAGAGGTTAAGCCATTTGGGCTGGCCTTCACAAGAGCCATAGGCTAATGAAACTCCTAGTGCCAGGCATGGGAAACTTCCTTTTGAATGGTTGGTCAGAGTGGCTAAGTAACTCCCCAAACAATATAGATTATTGGTGTCCCCCCTGGTTCCCTCTTAGGAGTTGAACGTGGGACCATTGCTGAAGACACCATACATTTAGGACACAAGACTGGAGCTGGATCTGACACAAAATCTCCTTTCCAATAATCTAGCTTGCACAGTTCCAGAAAATACTATGTAAGCTGCCAAGGGAGGCAAGCAATTAGACAATTCTGCCCAGCTTCTGTATGTATGGACCCTACAATTGCCAACTTGGCAAGATGTACATAAATCTGTAATGACTGGTACTTATATGTCACTGGCAGTCAACAGCTGTCTAATTGGACTTAATAGGAACTACATCATGTCATGTACTGAACACTTAGCCAGGGTCTTGGGGCTAGTGATGCCATGAACCTTAAAAAAGAATCTACTACTGCCGTTTTGCTAGACCAGCATAATTCCTTACTATATTCTTAACCACCCTTATGCCCACAGATAAGTGTAGCTACCATTCTTCATCAATGAAACGTCTCTTTACAGCAAATGGAGACCATCACAGAAATCACAAGTGGACACAATGCAGAGACTATCAAATTGTGGGTAACCCAGCCCCAATAGATATATGTGCATCACAGCTCCTGAATATATGCCTCAGGGAACATTTTGGAGGACAAATGGACAGATAGTATGATCTAGAGTACCAGGAAGTCTGTTCTGTAACAGTCTCCCTTAGAAATGACTGTATAAACCAGACCAGAATAATGGCAACGTTAATGGCCATAGTAACTTGGAAGGTAGAGACTTTTGTGGAGCCCTACCCCTTGACAAGAAATAACAGGAAGCTAATGACTTCTGGAAGAATGAGAATTAATCTGTCCTAAAGATGAACTCTCTTATTGGTTGTACAGTGCAGAATGGTCAGTCTTGAAACCGTGCACACACAACCACCAAAATGGTTCAATAGGCTATACTTATACGTGTTTTTGCATACACATCCTTACATAAATACATGTAACAAAAGTAATCGAAGAAAAAGAGGCTATCACCTTGAATGCTGAGGATGCATGGAGGAGTTCAAGGGAGGGAAACTGGGAGAGGCTGAAGGGAGGAAATGAATGGGATAAAGTTATGTATTTCTAGTTCAATTAAAAACATGAAAATTGATCACGTTTAATGTTGCTAGTGTACTCATGGTATAGGACTTACAATGGGAGTCTGGCTAGCTTCTCCTTCTTCTTGCAAATCACTGAAAAAGACTGGTCCTCCCTTCCCCAGTCAGCTACAACTGCAAATAGTTTCTCAGCAAGGGTGAAACTTGACCCTTGACACTTCTCTACCATCTGTAGTGGGATTTTGTCTGGCTTGATCTTGGGCAGGTTTTGTGCTTTCAGTCACAGCTCCTGTGAGTTCATGCATGCAATGGACCTGTAATGTTTGTATTGTTGCAGATTTTCACTGCCTATGGCTCTTGTAATCTTTCTGCTCCCTTTTCCAAGACCTTTTCCAAGACCCTTGAGCCTTGGGAGGAAGAGTATGATGTTGAGGTCCCATTTAGCTCTGAGGACTCCATAGTCTCCTGACTTCTGCATGATGAAAAGATGCAGGTTTCTGTGTATCTATAGTAAAAAGAACATTTCTGGGGAGGGTTGAGAGATGAGTAATCTATAGGTATAAAGATAAACACATTGGGGCAGCTTAAAACTATGTCCATGTACTAGAATAATAGAAGTAAGTTCTCCCCTAGGGCCTATAGGGTCTCTGCAGTTACATATTCTCGGCTTGAGTATTGGTAGCAGCCATGAGTTCCATCTTGTGTAGTGGATTGCAAATCTAATCAGAAAGTGTTGGTTACTCTTTTACCACTATTGCACCAGTGGACCTGTCTTGTCAGGCCAGTTACTATAGTTCCCAGGGTTCCCAGCTGGATAACATTGTTGGCTACTCCCACATCCCAGTACTTTCCAGTACTATAAAAGCTAGCCAATAAGGATGAAGTTTGTTAGTGGGTACCAACTTGATTTCTTCATGTATTCTGATTCAGGTATGTGATATCTTTAGCAATAGGGTCTGACCACCAAGTTCTGAAG
Organism: Bramus lutescens; assembly: GCA_001685075.1. Lineage (NCBI taxonomy): Eukaryota > Metazoa > Chordata > Mammalia > Rodentia > Cricetidae > Bramus > Bramus lutescens. The sequence goes on along the minus strand of LOEQ01002983.1, from coordinate 78,742 downwards.
GGTAGTTAAGAGCAATGTAATGTTTGGGGTGGGTGTATGGGATCAACAACTTGAAACAGGTAGCCCATACCTGACACTTGGCTTTTTACTTGATAGTAATGTCTAGGATAGGCACTGACCCTTCCCCATGGTACTCTATCTAAACTTTCTTTATATATGCATACATTTTAAAAGTCTTCCACAAGAATGGGATTCCATATGACTTTTCCAATGGTCTTTAGTATTGGCTATTGTTACTCCCTCCTCTACTCTGCCCTCCTATCTTCCACTTCACCAATTCCTTCTTGCTTCATTATCCCTGTTTCTCCCTTTTATTATTTTATGCCTCCCCTCGAAATCTCTTCAATGCTTTCTTACTATTTTCTTCTTCCAAAAGTATTCCACTCTATACACATGTATCTAAAGAGCCAAAGCTAGCATCCACATGAGAGAGAACATACAGTGTTTGTCTTTCTGGGTCTAGGTTGCTTCACTCAGCATGATTATTTACACTTCCACCCATCAAATGACACACAAGAAACAATTAGTGGATGGGGAGAATATTAGAAAAATACACAAAGGGATATTTGAATCTGTATTGGAGGATATTTATAAGTGTGTCTGGGGGAACAGGATGAGGTGGGTGTGAAAAGAGTATTTCAAGAGGAAAGGAGGGTGGGTACAAAGGATGTTGGGATAAGACCTGATGAGACTTTGAGAATGGCTGTTCAGAAGTGTTCCAAAAAAGTGTGTTGTGAGAAATTATTAGCTCAGGCTAAAAGATTTGAAGCTTAGTTCAACCAAATGAGAGTTTGGACTGTTATTTTACAGATTGCCATTGATTTTCAAAAGATCTGAAGTGTGGAAATGGCATGATAGGTTTTCAAACTGAGCAATATAATTTTGGTGACAGTATCGAAAATTCATCTGGTGAAGAAAAGACCAAATCAGGGCTGGAAATTGAATGTCAAACTCTCTCCCTTTTTGGCAGATCCTGGATCCTATTTTTGGCTCGGAAAGCAAGCTCACTATTTACAGAGATAGCCAGACTAATGGTGTGACTTCTTAGAAAACTATTCCAATGCTGTGTGAGTATTGCCAGAGCAAAATGGGAAATTGTGAAAACTACTTGGGTTGTCCAGGGAAAGGTAAACTGACCTGAAATACTTTAATAAGTCATTTAAAGATAGGATATATCCGTGTCATTGAGCAATGGCTTCCCTCACTCCATGAAATGGTCACCTTTAGTTTAGCTGGATGTGGTCATAGGCTTCATTATTTGATGATTTAAACAGCATGTTATTTTTTCTTTTGATATCTTGCTAAAACAGAAAGTTATTACTGAAAAAGACAGAAAGTGTAATTGCATAAAACATTATATTCCACAAAGAAAAGTTAGCTGAGAAACAGCTCAGTGGTTCATAGCACTTGCTACTCTTCCAGAAGATGCAGGTTAGTTCCCAGTAACCACATCAGGTGGCTCACAGTAGACCTATTACTCCAGCTTCAGGGGACTGAGATCCTCTTCTGGCCTCTGTGGGCACCTCCATGAATATAATAGCATTTACTTACATAAAAACACACATATACTAAGAAATGAAAATAAATCTAAAAGCATGGAGGCATAAAATATGATGAGAGGAATTAGTAGAGATTTCTCATCCATATATATATAATATATATAATTTATGAGTATATATATATAAATATATAAAATTTATGAGTCATGTAACCATGGCTGTTTTGTAACTCACTATGTAGACCAAGCTGGCCTCATACTCATGGAGATACATCTGCCTCTGCTTCCTTTGTTCTGGAAACAAAGATTTACATCACTATGCTCACCGGAAATTTCTATGGATTTTAAACCTCTTTCTCCACTGGAATGGGGATCACTATTCCTAGAGTAGCAGAGGCGACACATTTGTGCTATCTTTTGGGAAATATGCTTTCACTTCTTTACGTCGTCTGCTCTTTTAACTCTTGCCCAAACCCATTTCTTATGCTTCATTAACAAATGATAAAATCAGAAATGGAAGTTAGCTTGAATCTAAGCCAGAACCTCCTCAAATATTCTTGCTGCCCCAACATGAAAAATAGCATTATTTTGTGGTGTTTGTCTCTCTCGGTGTGTGTGTGTGTGTGTGTGTGTGTGTGTGTGTATCAGGGTGTCTATGGATACACTTGCCTTTGCACCAGTATATGGAAGCTAGAAGTCAACGTTGGGCGTCTCCTTCCATGACTCTATACTTTACTTTGTAAAGGGTCTCCCACTGAACCTTGAGCTCTTTGGCTAGACTGCCTAGCTGGGAAGCTCCTGGAATCCACCTGTCTCTACCCTCAACATTGGGGTTACAGACGCGCTCCACTGATCCTGGCTTTTATGAAGTTTGGGGAGCCAAATTCAGGTCCTCGTGCTTCTTTACCCACTGAACCATATTCCCAGCCCCCCAAATGTGATTTGATGATTGATATTTATTTATACCACACATGTATTCAACAGCCTCTCAGGGCTGATGAAAGTAGATTGGATATTGAACTGAAAAGAAATTCATTCTGGACACAGGCTGTCTTACCTCTAGAGCAGGGAAGCTCCAGTGCTTTGTCATGCGCCCGAGGCTTCCCAGCTAGAGTAGGTGTGTGGCCAGAATTGATCTCTGCTATTATTGTTGATGGAACCCATAATTTGGCCTTTGCTAGTCCATCTTCCTGTGACTCTCTGGGCTCTGATCTGTGCCTGCTTTCTATCATTTCATATTTGCTGTGTCCTCCATCAAGCTAATATATTATCTGTTTATTATGCATGACTTGCTCCAGAATGTGACTGACAGATAACTGCTGCATTTTGTGTGAGAGTCTCAGACTACTGCCAGCCCCTCCATTATATTCCATAAAAACGTTTCTTGTTATGCATTATTGGAAGTGAAAGCAAGTTGTTTTAGGGTCAGTGCCAACTTGAACCCTGTAAAGTGAAGGTGTGGGAAGGTGATGAGATGCTGTCTGGAAAAAGATGCAATTAAGGACACAGATAGGACAAATCTTCATAACCCTGTGTGGATGGACATAGAGCATCTTCTGTGGAACTTATGATTCACTATGAGCTGGACCAGTCTTAACTGTGAGACTGTAAGACTGAAAGAAACAATAACAAGAGCAAAATACTCATATTACCTTTTAAAATGTATTTTTATCAAAATTTGAATTGTTCTTTTAGTTACACAACTTAGCATTTATTAAGTATATTAATGACATTTGCATTACTGTGACCAAAGTACAGAAACTACTAAAGAATGGAAGATTTATTTCTGTTCAAAGTTTCAGAGGTGGCAGATCATTGAGAAGGAGGAAGCGTGGCAGAACAGGTGAGCTCATGTGGGGGGATCAGATGGTGGAGGCTCTTCACATCCCAGGGTATCAGGAAGCAGAGAGCATGACAAAATTCAGGGGCTGGATAGACTTTCAAAGACCTCCATCTAGACCCTGGCGTCTGCCAGTTACCTTGCCCAGTCTCTCAGAATAGCCCCACATGCTGCAGAGAAGTGTTGAAAACCTGAGTCTGTTAGGGACTATTCAGATTCAAACAGCAGAGCATCGCTGTCATAAAAGTGACTAGATTAAAAATGGAGTCATTTTGCCAAGCTTGGGTAAACAGAGCGAGGACCCTCATGCATGGTTTGCTTCTTAGTAGAAAGGCGTTAAGTTTTTTTTTTTTTNTTTTCTGAACCACAGTTTGCTACAGGAATGACAGCAAGACAGCCTGCAATAGAAGGACAGCTAGGTGTTTGCATAAGAGCACCTCCTTCATGCCTAACAAGGCAGCCCTAAGATCCAGGTTCCACCAGTCAGTTGCTGTCACTTGCTAGTTAGTGCTGGCCAGCTCCAGAAAGACATGGCCCACCTGAGAGTTCCTTTCAAAACTTCCCTCTTTCCTAGTAAGGCTTCACCATTTCCTGTTCTTTGGTCATCCGGAAAAAAAGGATAAATTAGAAACAAACAAAACCAAATAGGACAAAGCAAATAAGCAAACAGGAGAAAAAAAAAGGCTAAAGAAAAAGCAAAAGAAACACACACATAGATACAGAGACACACACATTTACACACACAGATATCCCATAAAACTGAAAGCCATAAGCTATAAGCAAAAGACCTGGAAGGCTAAAAGACCCTGACAACATTATGATTCAAACAAACTAAAACAAAAATAACAGGCAAAAAAGCAAACAAACCCTCCAAAAATACCAATGAGTTTGTATTGTGTTGGGCACCCACTGCTGCTGGGCATGGGCTCTAGCCAGTAAGATTCCACAGGAAAAAACAAATTTTTCTTTTGTGTGTGGCTTTCAATTGGGGCTATCTTCTGGCTTAAGACCGAGGCTCAAATCCATTTCCTGTCTCAGCACTGGGACCCCAGTTGGCTTAGACCTGTGCAGGCGGTGTGAGTGTTCCAGTCTCGGAGACAGGCTCTCTATCATACCACTGTATTGGTACCCCACCAAAGAGGAAATAAGTTCTGAAAGATTGTGTGACTTTCTGACTTTTTCACAAGCAGTTCAGGGTGAGGGTAAAACAGTCCAGGCCTGTCTGGTGAGTCTTCCATGACTCACCTTGTTTTCTCAGCTGAATGCTCCTGCTTATACCAGTTCCAGGGATTCTTAGAGAGGGTTGATAAGCCTTCCATTTGCTTTCTGAGATCCAGGGTTCACTCACTAGCAATTCATAACAATCCAGAAGCAGAGAGCGTTATGATTTATTGTATACTAAGTGTATATTAGCTAATGTGACATTTTCAAAACAAATTTATAAAAATTTAGTTATTTATTGGGGAAGATCTACAGAACACAATCTGATACCTATAAGCTTAATGTAGGTCAATAAATATATTAACTAATGGGTTAAGAAGCACTACATCTCTCTTGACCTTACCTCGAACTCTTGGTCATATTTTATTTATTCAATATTGCTCATCAGCTTGGGAGAGGATAAGAATGGAGTTCTTAGCTTTTTAGCTGGGAGAACCTGGACCACGAGCCTCTGAGGGTAGAAGGTTTGCCCTAAGTAATAGACTTGGAAAGCTATGGTACATACCAGAGGCAGTTTTCTGAGACACAAATGAACAAAGATTCTATGTGGCAAGAGAGGGGACAAATCAGAAGAGAAATGCTGGCGAGGGCACCAATGTGTCTTTCAGATTCCTGGGATGAATATTTGTTTATTTGTTATTTTAAATTTATTTTTATGGGACAGGGTTTTTATGTAGCCCAGGATTTTCCCTAACTCACTAGTACAAGATAACCTTGAATTCTTAATTCTCTGATCTCTATTTCTGGAGTGAGGGATCACAACTACCTGACTTCAGAGATCCTGGGTCTCTCTCTCTCTCTCTCTCTCTCTCTCTCTCTCTCCTTTGCTTTTACTCTTATCTCATACATTACATCCCAACCACAGTTTCCTCTCCCTCCACCCTTTCCAGTCCCTCCCTCCACCTCTCTTCTCCCACAGATCCACTCCTCCTCCATTTCCCTTAAAAAAAAAAAAAAGAGCAGTCCTCCCAGGGATATCCATGAAACAAGGCCTAACAAGATACAATAAGAGTAGGTACAAACCCTGATACCAAGGCTGAACAAGGCAACCCACTTGAAGGGAAAGGGTCCTAAGTACAAGCCAAAGAGTCAGAGAATCTCCACTCTCTCTGTTGGTGACAATAACTCCCAGCTACACAATCATAAGTTATATGCAAAGACCTATACAGGATCTGTGTTTGACACTTCAGTCTCTTTGAGCCCCTATGAACCCTGCTTAGCTGATTCTATGGGCTGTGTTCTTGTGGTGTCTCCATTCCTCTGGCTTCTACAATCCTTCCTCCCCTGGGCTCCTGAATCTTGAGGGAGGAATGATGGCCGATATCTATTTTCTGGGTGAGGTGGAATGTTCTTGAACTTCATGGGCACTTCCATTGGGAGTTTTACTTTTTGTTTTCTGTGAAAGCCTCACTCTGTTATTCAGGCCATCACAGAACTTGTTTTATGTCTCAGGTTGGCCTCAGACTTGCAGTGGATCCCCAGTCTCTGCATCAGGATGATAGCCTTGATCTACCATATCTGGCTCCTCCCGTGTATGTTTTATATAGGATTGTGAGATATAGTGGTTTGTGGAACTCACAAGCCCACAGTCTTCCCTGACTCCCAGCTTTGACAGTCTTTGAGATCCATATCCCCAATGTTAAGTGTCCCAGTAGGACCATTTCACAGTGGACACTTCCACGGAACCATGCCTCTTTTAACTAAGACACAGCAATCTCATGACCCTCCTTCTTTCCCTTTGGCCACTTGCATGGTGCACTTCTGCTACCTGGCATCAAAAAATTAGAGTTTTATGGCTCAGTGCTGGAACATCTCTCTTTTTCTTCTCCATCCTTTTCCTAAATGTTCAAACTTATACCCATGACTTCAGTCCCATATTTTGTTTATTTATCTGTTTGGTTTTTTTTTTATAATATAGGGTTCCTTTGCATAGCCCTAGCTATCCTGGAACTAGCTCTTTAGACTAGGTGGACCTTGAACTCACAGAGTTCTACCTGCCTCTGCCTTTCAAGTGCTGGGATTAAAGTTGTGCACCACCACCCCCACTTGGTTCCATCTTTTATTAAATGGTTGAATGATACATTTTCCCCTTCAAGCCTTATTCATTCTTTGAATTTTACCGTTGTTCATACATGTTCTCAATCTGATATCTCCCTTGGCCAAGTCACAGGTAGAGTAGCATATCGACAATGATGGCTTGTTTTCATCAACTTCCCCATTTCAGCCTGTTGGCGGCTCCATCCCCTCTTTCAAATAAGAAGACAGACAGGCAGTTGGGACTCCAATTTATATGTAAATGGTTCACAAGTCCCGTTTTCTTAGTCAAATACACTACAATGTATTTCAGTCTTACAATGTATATCAATCTACAATGTATTTCAATCTTACTCTCCATGGTTACAATTTATAAACATTAGCCTGAAAATGAGAAGCAAACAGTGACTGTAGCTGCTCATGGTTATTCTGGGTGTTTCACTCAACAGGCTGAGGAGGAAATCCAAGGCACCACAGTGATTGTAGATATTGTTTTCTGAGAAAGATTGTTTGCATAGGAAAACACTTATAAATAATGATTCATGAGAATATTTAGGAACAAAATAAATACACAGCTCTATGTTTTCATATAAAACAGATGCAATTACCTTTGAGATGCTAATATCCATGAGAAAAAATTGAAAGTGTCTCTGAGTAGTTGTTTAAAAAATATAATAAAACTATAATTTAGTGGAAAAATAGAATAAAAATGGCAACAATTTCATTATAATTTAAATGGCTATGAATATTCAGAGGAAAATTTTAATTATAATTTATTATAATTATTGCTATAATTATAATAATTACAATTATAATCTATTCTAGATATTTTTCTCCTTTTTTGTTTTTTTTATTCTTCTCTCACTCAATGCATCCCAACCACAGCCTCCTTTCCCTCAACTCCTCCCAGTCTCCCACACTTCTCCTCTCCCCCAGATCCATTGCTCCTCCGTTTCCCGTCAGAAAAGAGCAGGCTTCTCATGGATGTCAACCAACATGGCATAGCAAGATGCAGTAAGACTCAGCAAAAACCCCTCATATCTAGGCCGGATGAGGCAACCCAGTAGGAAGACAAGGGTTTTATGAGCAGGCACAAGAGTTAGCTAGGCCTCCACTTTCACTGTTAGGATTCCCACAGAAACTTTAAGCTCAACTACCGTAGCATGTATACAGAGGACCTAGTGCAGACCCATGCAGGCTCCATGATTGCTACTTTAGACTCTGAGTTTCTTTGAGCCCTACTTAGTTTATTCCGTTGGGTATGTTCTCCTGGTGTCCTTGACCCCTCTGGTTCCTACAGTTCTTCCTTCCCAGTCTGTGAGGTTACCTGAGTTCTGCCTAATATTTAGCTGTGGGTCTCTGTATCTACTCCCATCAGCTGCTGGATGAAGTCTCTCATATGTGTGTGTGTGTGTGTGTGTGTGTGTGTGTGTGTTTGTGTGCATGTATGTGTGTTCTATGAAGTATAGCAAAATATCATTAGGAATCACCTCATTGACATTTTCTTTTGTCAGCTGTTTTTGGTTCTACCCTGGGTCTCTGAGTCATCCAGCTTCCAGTTCCTGGTCATCCAGGCAGTGTTGCACATGATTCCCTCTTCCCTCTTGTGGCCTAGGCCTCAAGTTAGACAGGTCATTGGTTGACCATTTTCACAAGCTCTGAGCCAACATTGTCGATATCTTTGCAGGTAGGACAGGTTGTGGGTCAAAGATTTTGTAACTAGTTTTATGTCCCAGTCTACCACTGGATGCCTTACCTGGTTAGAGAAGATGCTGGTTCAGGCTCCATAATCTCCTTTACTAGGAGTCCTATTTAGGGTCACCATCATAGCTTCCAGGTCATTTGAGAAGAGGAAACTTCAAATGAGAAAGTATTTCAATTTAGTTGACCTGTAGGCAAATCTTGACTAATGACTTTCGTGACTAATGACTAATGGAAGGAGATGCCAGGCCACTGTTAACAGTAGCATCTTGGTTGTCTATGGAAGCAGGCTGAGTGAGCCGTTGGGCAAGGGGGTAAGAGGCATTCCTGCATGGTCTGGTTCAGCTCCTGGCTCCAGGTTCCTGCTTTGCTCCTAGCACTCATTTCCCTCCACAACAGACTGTGATCATGATCTGTTGTCTCCAGATTCCTTGAATTTCTGCCTTAATTTCCTTTCAGGATGGACTGTAAGCTGTGAGATGAAATTAATTGTTTGCTCCCCAAGTTGCTTTTGGTCATGGTGTTTTATTGCAGCAACAAAAAGCAAACAAAGATATTAGTAAATCAAAATATTGAAACACTGTGATACTGGTATAGGAACATTTGGAAATACTGAGAGCATAACAGAATGATATGCTATTTGTGTATTTATTTATCTATTCATCCATGTATAAGTATGTATCCTCTATCTGTCTATCTATCTATCTGTCTATCTATCTATCTATCTATCTATCTATC
>LOEQ01002983.1:41425-69587 GCA_001685075.1 Bramus lutescens | reverse complement strand
CTATCTATCTATCTATCTATCTATCTATCTATCTATCATCTATCTATCTCCATCATCATCATCTATGTATATATTATAAATCTAAATATTTGTATATGATTGCTAACTTTTGTTAACTTGCTAGAATTTAGAATCACCATGAAAACACATCTCTGTATGAGTCCATAAGGTTGTTTCCTGGAACATGTAGCTGAGCAGGGAAGACTCAACCTGAATGCAGCCAGCATCATCCCATGGGCTGGTCTCTTAAGCCGAATAAAAAATGAACAAAGAAGAGAGGAGACCGGGCACCATAGTTCATCTCTGTCTGCTCCATGACTGCATGTGCAACATGACTGGCTGCTTCCTGTTCCAAACACGGTGACTTCTTCACCAGAATGGACTAGACTTTCCCACTGTGAGCTCAGATGAAACCTTTCCTTCCTTAAATTGTTTCTTGTCAGGTATTTTTTTTTGTCACTGCATTAAGGAAAACAACTAACACTACCCATCCATCTTGACAGTCAAAGGTGAGATTCCTTCACCTTGACCAGCTTCTGCTCAAAACAAATCCAAACACTACTTGGTGAAGTGGTGCTGAAAATCAGAAGACACTGATTCTATGGAGCAGCTCAGTCAGATAATATCTACATATTTCTCAATTTTCTAAAAATTGTTTTTTACTGTGATGTTGTGTGGGTTTTGCCATCATAAAATACTTTGATCACTATAAATTATTAAACATAATTTTTCTTTGCACTTATAATAATGCCAGATCATTTTCCTGTGATAAAATTATTTCTCATCCCACTTAGAGTTTCACTCTGTTTTCTTTAATGAATGGAAAGAATCAAATCATTATTGGAATGAACAGATTTTCACTTCAGCAGCTCCAAGTGCTCTTATAAAAACTGACATTAGTTAACACTGCAGAGTTCTGTTGCAGCTAATGGAGCCTGCATGCTCAAGCTAATTACTTCCCTGATTGTAAGTGCTCACAAAAGCCTGGAACCAGAATGAGTAAATCTACAGTAGGAGAACATGATACAATATATATTATGGTTTTCACACTGTGGTAATGACCTCATTGTCACTGTAACAGAAATATCTGAAAGAAACAACTGAAGGGGGAAGGATCTTTTCAGCTCCTGGTTTCAGAGGGACTTCAGTTTGCCATGGCAAGCAAGGCATGGAAGGGCTGTTCCGTCCGCTGTTGTGATGACTGAGGCTGATTCACATGGCCAGGAAGTGGAAAGAACTGGTCTAGAAGTAAGGGCAGGTATAACTTTCAAAGGCCCATCTCTAGTGACTTGCATTCCTCAGTAAATCCCCACCACCTAGCAACTCTACAGCCTGCAAAATAGCGCCAGAAGCTGGTGATTGATTGTTCTACACATGAGTCTGTGGAAAGCATTGTACGTACAAATCATAATACATATGGAGTACCCCCCCAAAGGATCTTGTGCAAAGGTTTGGATGCAGCTAATAGGCTGTGGTAGGGAAGTGACTGACTCATGAAGATGCTAATGAATTGACTAATTATTGATAGATTGAAAATATGACAGCATTATTGGCAGTGCTGAAAACAGAAGGTGGGGTCTTGTTGGGGAGAGTAGGTTATTGGGCCACCCTCTAGAGAGATAGAACTTGTCCTGTTCGCTATTGTCCACTTCTTCCTGATTGCCATAAAAGGCTCAGCCCCCTTTAACATACACATCTTCACTGCTGTGATGTTCGTGTTACCTAAGGCCCTAAGTAACCAGGCTCAACCGACTTGAACTACAACTTCTGATGCCAAGATCTAAACTTTTTCTTTAAAGATTGCCCTCTCAGGTGTGTTTCACAAGAGTAAGAAGAGTAAGTCACACAGCTTGTTCCGGGATCTTGAGGAAATGTGCAGTCTGAGGCTCTGTCTGTTGGGTACAAATCTTCCACTTCAATCTTTTTATGTAATTAGAAATTCATTCATGAATTATTTGTTTGTGATGCATTTGGTAATATCACTGCGTGCTTCCTAGTAGCTAGTATTAATAAATGCCATTTTGCTGGTTGCAAAACCATTAAGTCTCTCGGAGACAGGTATGGAACAATTAAGTTTTTATTAAATGTTGTTTCATTCTTTTGAACGATAGCCAGCAGGGCTTACTGTTAATGAGAGTGATGAGAAACAACAGGTTGTATATTTGTAGCATTTAACAGGGCAAAGCCACTGTAGCAAATGTATTCACACCACCCATTTTGTGCTACAGGGCAGGATTTCCCATTCACTGTTTTTCTATAATCCATGTAGACCTAACCTATAATTTATCAGTTCCCTACTCACTGTGATTGGCAGCTGGTAGCTTCCTGTGTAAAACAGGCCAATTAGCTGGTAGGTAATAGAGAGTTGTCAGACTCTTACTAGTACAGTTGTATTGTGAGTAAGTCCTGCCAGCTTGCCTGAAAAAGAGATAGAGAGTAATGCTGGATGTTATTTTGGTTATAAATGTATTAAAATTCACACCTGTGGTGTCACTTATACACCACTGGAACTAGGAGAGGATCTGGGAACTCATAATGGAATTGTAATCAACCCATTCAACATTATGTGCTGTAGGTGTGTATTAGATACTTCTTGACAAAATCAAATTATAGATGTTTCATTCTAGTCTTTGTCTTTCTCTCCCTGCTCCTAAGACTGAGCAGAGAAAGTGTGAATCATAATCTTTGGGAATTAAAAGTGAGATTACCATATATCTACCATGTATCTTGCAGTATCAAAAGAAACACTAATGAAATATTATTATGAAAGAACTCTGTAAATGAAACGACAGCCTTCCTGGAAAATCACATACACAGAAATGGACCTAAAAAGAGAGAGAGAGTAAAAATAGTTTGAAATGAACAACAAAGCTGAAAAAAATACCTTTAAAACTTTAGACAGATAAATTCTACTGGATGGACTAATTATTGAATTCTACAAAATTTGTTTTCTAGAAGAGAGTCTCATGTATTTAAAGCTGGCCTCAAACTCACAACGTTACCAAAGATGACCTTGGACTTCTGATCCTTTGGTCTCTATCCCCCAAGTGTTGAGATGATGGTCTGTGCCGTCATGTTTGATTTATAGAGACTGAGTTCGGGGCTTCATACATGCTAGGTAAGCACTCCACTGACTTAAGCTGCTTCCCTGGGCCTCAAACCTTTGAGATTAAAAATAATTTGAACATCCCAAAATGCTTCCAGTGAAGTGATAGCCTAGTGTCCTCATTTTGTCTCATGACGTGGGCTATCATGACATTGGTGACAGATCTTAGGAAGGACATGGTGAGCAATACAAGCATTGGCATGTATCTCCAATGCCCAAGGATAAAAATAGCTGCAATGAGACTATAGGAAATCCTATAGTTAATGTAAAAAGAGCAAAGTAAGGGTATGCTAGTAGCATGCTAATGCTAAAGAAAGTTGACAAAATACATTCGATTTACAGAGCAAAAGCAAGGAAATATCCTCTTTTAATTTCATTAGATACTTATCAAAATTAGATGTCTCCATTAAGTTCAAGTAGCCTCAGCAAAGTTGGAATGCATTGGAGTTTACTTTGGTATAAGTATTTAATAAATGCCCATAGTGCATATTTGACACTCATTTATATTAAGAGCTGGAGTTCTATAGGCTTTTCCTGTGGATTTGGAAACAACACAAGGTTGCTTTACAAAGATAGTTGCTGGTATATATAGCAACAAGCAGAACCTGAAGTTTCAGCAACACATTAATTAAAATAGCAAATACTTAGAAGTAAATCAATAGAAGCAAATGGAGAGATACATAATGGCTATGTTTGGTAAGAAATAAATTTGCCAAGTTGTCGCTTTCCCTAACTTGTTTTCCAGACTTAAATCACTTCCAATAAAAATTTCAGTGGACCTTTTCTTTTGTGTGTATGTCATGTCAAAGGGCAGCTGTGAAAATTATGCAGAGTTACAAAATTTAAAGAATAGTCATGCTATTGTAGGTATAAATATGTCAGTTTGGGTTGTGATAGAAGATAGATAGAAGCACATGAATGATCAGTGAGCAGTGTCTAGAAGTAGAACCTGCCATACAGGATTTATGAAAATTGAGCATGTAAATGAAAGGCTGATGTTTTCCACACATGGTGCTTGATGTTTGGACATCTTTATGGCATGATGTGGATCTTATGCCACATTTTGGACAGAAGTTACTTTCAGATGGTTCATAGACCTACATATATTAATCAAATCAGTAAAACGTGTGTAGGTTATAAGCAGAATATCTACATGGTCTCAGGTATGAGTGGACTCTTCAACATGGCATAAAATTTACTTACTGGAAGGAAAGGATTCATAAAATTCATTCGATTAAAATTAAGCAGCTTTGTTCTTTTGCTTTGTATTTTGATGACACCAAAAAGACAAATCACGGAGTGGGATGAACTTGCCACAGTTTAAATCAATACATCCAGAATATAAAAGGAATTATACAAATCAATGAAAAAGATAGTCAGTCAAAGAGAAAAAAATGGGCAACTGATTTTAAACCTAAGGGAATCGAAATAATCAGTGTGCACTGAAATTGGCATTTACCCTCTTGGGAAAGAGAGAAGAGCAAGTGGGTACCTGAGAGTAACTTTGGGCTATTCACCAGACTGCAGACAGTTTAAAAGTCCTTCAGCCCCAGTGGAAGACGGCAGAACAAGAGCAGCATTCAAAAGCCAGTAGATGGGAACACTGGAAGCAGCATGTTGGAAAAACGTTTTGATTTCATTTAGCAAATGCAGATGTGCACAATCAGAAATTCTTCTCCCAGAGATTTGGCTTATTGTTGAAATGCATACTTATGAGCACCGTGGCTCTCTTGACAGTGCTGATCAAAATGGTGCCAGATGGAATGCTGCCCAAGCATCTACCCACAGTAAAATGAATAGACAAATTGTTTATTCATGTAATAAAATGATATTCAAGAATGAAATGAACAAACTGCAGCCATATATTCAGAATATGTAAATTCTGAAAACAAAATATTCCATCAAAGAAACTACAAAAACAGATGAAAGCCAACCACATAGTTTGGAAATTTCCCCCTCAATGATAAAATTTAAAAAAGTGAAGGGGGAATTGATGATAGTAGTGGAGATAGAGATGGCCCAAGGGGAGAGAGGAGGTTGAGATTAACAAGAGTCACCCGGGGGAGTCATTCTCTGATGCTGGAGAAGCTCAGTATTGACCTTGGCTGGGTTCACAATGAGACCTACTGTAACCATAATTAGTGAAACTGCAGCTTCTTGGGCTTTGCTAAACTCCACTGCAATAGGCTGGCTCTCTATTCATTTGAACTTTACAATGTACAATGTGTCAGTGTGCACAAGATGAGGAGATCCAGAGAGGAGTCATGGTTAGGGGAAGAAGATAATTGGAAGATTGTCTTTGACCCGGGATGAAGAAGTGGCTTGAAGAGCAGCAGAATCACCTATGTGTTTAATTCCAGTCACAAATGACTTCTTGATTACTCAGAATGTCTCAATGAGAGATAGTTGCAATTTGCCTGTGCCTGGGAGCACAGGTGGGGTGACAGATGCTGGTGATGAACATGATGGTTAATGAAAGCAGCCAGGGTGAGAATACGTGATGTCTAGTTCTGAAGGTTAGCTTGATTGGGTTGAGGAACCCATGGGTGGTGGTGAAGCATACCCCTGGATATGGCTATGTATGTGTTTCCAGAGCTGGTTAGATGGTTAGATCTCTGAGTTAATGAATGATTTAATCTACTGATGAAGTAATCATGTGATGACATTATCAGGAGGGGGTGAAATGTAGAAGGAAAGGCCTACTTCGTGGAAGGTGGCCAGTGAAGTGTGTCACTGGGGACTATGCCATACTCTTGGCCCCTTTCTCTATTCTCTCTGTGTTTCCTGCCCACCATGAGGAGGCTTCCAATGCCTCAATGTGAATTGCTTCATCATACTTTCACTGCCGCGATGGACCAGTCTTTCTGACACCATGATCCAAAATAAGTTAAAGTTGTTCAGGTCAGATGCCTTGGTCATAGCAACAGGATGCTAACTAGTACAGATTCACAGCAATGACTAGAATACAGATAAGTGTCATTCAGGTAGTTTTGTTGATTTCTTTGATGACTCTGGTCCAGTCATTCAATTTAATCCATCTATCTAACAAATGAATTTGAGCAACAACCCTGTCCCATGCTCTTTGAAAGAGATCATGTATCCGGTGGTGAGTAAGGCCAATTTTCTTTATTAATCATGATTCACATCAGTTGGTTGTTAGCATCTGCTTGCTCTCTAGAGAAGGGTGAGTGATTTGGGACTCCAGAATCACCATAGATGTTCACCTCATTACCTTCTCTACTGGAGGTCAAGTAAATTATGTTTTCCGATGTGAGGTCTGTTTGATGACATGAATTTTCCTGCACCCAGCATATGCCATGTGGGTTTTCACCTTAGCTCGCATTAGCATGTTAGTTCCTATGGTGCTTAACTGAGCTTAGCCAATCTGTTAGGTTTAGAAAACAAGACGGCATTTACACACCTCGGGAAGTGCTTAGTGGCTCTGCCGCATCAGGTTCTTTCTGATTTCAGCTTTGCCTCTGCAGAGGTTCACTTGAGCCACAGTGGGGAGAACAGACACATTGGTAATCATTTTCTTTATAGGAGACAATTTTATAGAATAGTGAAAGGCAGAGTGAAACTAAATCTTAGGGGTGTCGTTTAAATAACTGCTATTTCAAACTGTTAACTGGAGAATTTCTTTGCTCTTAAAAGTTAGATTGTGTTTGAATTATTTTTCAATAAGAAGATTTTACCCACCAGTAGTATAAAACATGATGTGTAGTGGATTTCACTGGACAGACCTGAATAGGGCCATAAGATGGAATTATTGAACACAAGTAAATTTTTGGCTTATTATATATGTGCAACCAGGTACCACATAGAGACATTTTGTTTGTCTTGGCATGGTACATATCCATAACTTTTGTATTGAAGAGGAGGAGACAGGGAATCACGAGTGCAAAGCTAGTCTTATCTACATAGCAAGATTAGGGCCAGCCTGGGTTACATGTGATTCTGTTTCAAAAAGCAAAATCTAAGGCAGACTGCTGAGACCACCACTTCCACCACCACATCCAAAAGACCAGATGTGGTGTCTCACACTGCAATGTCAAAGCTCAAGACCTGAGGCTTCAGGATCAAAACAAGTTTGAGGCCAGTCTGGTATATAGAGAGTTCTAGGCTTACCAGTACTACCTAGACAGACTCTGTCTTAACAAAACAAACACAAACAACATATGAAAGATATTTTAGTCAATGAAGACCATATATATAATGTGTCTCTTATCATGTATGAGATTATAATGGAACTGAAAAATTCCTGTTTCTTGGTGACAGGGTAGCCATCCTGATGTCATAGCTCAATACATTACTCGTGTTTGTGATGACTCTGGTATGAGTAAAGACTCTGTGCTGCCTGCCAGTCATGTAAAAGTATAACACAGGAAACAGCTCCATGTAGTTCACAACATCATGTTTTATCATCATTTTAAAAAGTATTCTTTCTAAAAAAAATAATGTTTACTGTAGCGTAACATGCTCTGACCACTCCCAAGACAGGGTCTCATGTAGTTCAGGCTGCCCTTAAATGTAGCCTAGGATGACCCTGAATTTCAGATCCTTCTGCCTCCACTTCCTCAGTGGCAGGATTACAGGCATAGACCACACCTGGCCTACGAGGTGTCAGGGATGAAACCCAGAGCTGCATGTGTGCTAGGCAATCACTCTACCATCAGCTGGATTTTCTTTCCTTGTCTCCTTCCATCCCCTCCTTCCTTCTTTGCTTGCTTCCGTCTTTCCATCTGTCTGACTTTCATAGCACCTCTTGATTCCACCGAGGGGTGGTACAGACATACATCAATTGTCTAGGTTCTGCAAGCACACTCCCTCAAGCCTACATTATGACAAAGCCACCCAATGGCACGTTCCTGGTATGCATTAGTTTCCTTGCATTTCTTAGCATACAACTACATATGCCTGATCTTTCGCATTTCAGGGTTGTAAATTATTTAGTTTTGCGTTTTATGGCCTTTTTCTCATGAAAAGTAGCAAAACTCTTGAAATTCTTTTCTGTTGAACTTTCTAGACTTTGACTGACAGAACAAATGATTCCTTGATGGGACAGATAATCTTGTGAGACCACACATGTGAACGACTAGTGGAAACTTGTTAATAGTCTCTTATATTAGGTTTGTTCTGTCTTATGATTCTTTTGAAAAACAGGTCTCGGAGCTGGAGAGATGGCTCAGAGGTTAAGAGCATTGCCTATGATCTGTCCTGCTTCCAAGATACGCTTGGGTCATGGTAACACAGAACTTGTAGGAGCAGTCAGCCAATGTTTGATTAGATTTAAGGTCCACCCCATAAGAAGAAATCAATACCTAACGCTATTTGGGTAACCAAGAACCAGAGACTAGATAGCCCAGAGACACAGGGTAAAATTAAACACCTCTAAGCTAAAGAAAAAGTATTAATAAAATGACTCTTAATAATATTCTGCTATACTCATAGATCAGTGCATTATCCAGTCATCATCAAAGAGGCTTCCTCTGCCATCTGATAGGAAGAGATATGGAGACCCAAGCCAGACATTATGCAGAGAGAGTCTAAATGAAGATCTACTTCAAATGCTCCCCTCCAGAACTCAGAGGAGATGAAAAGATTTTAAGAGCTAGAGGGAATGGAGGACACTGGGATGCAAGGTTCTCTGAATCAACTAAGCAAGACACATACGAGCTTACAGAGTCAGAAACAGCAAGCGTGGGGCCTACATGGGTCTGCACCAGGTCCTCTGCATAATACTATAGCTATTAGCTTACTGTCTTTATGGGACTCCTGACTATGAGAATGAAGGGGTCTCTGATTCTTGTGCCTGCTTTTGGAACTCTTCCTCCTTCTGGGTTGCCATGTCCAACTTCTATATAATAGTTTTTGTTTCATTTTCTCACATTTTATTTTGCTGTTATCTATTAGAAAGGGAATGGATCTGGAGGGAAGATAGGATGGGTAGGATATGGGAAGAGTCAAGGCAGGGGAAATCAGAATCAGCATATATTGTATAAGAAAAGAATTTATTTTCAATAAAAAGGAAAGAAAAAGAGTGTTTGTATGAGTAAACATGGTTTTATTCCTTTCTCCTAAGGAAAAATATCTATGACACTCTATCAGTGACGTGCAATATAATACGAACAATATAGGAAAAAGGGAGGCTGGATTTAAATTATACCAATAAGATAAAACTCATAACACACTGATCCCTTTTTCAATAACTAACTGGATTACGGGGCTAAGGATGGGTTAACAGTGATTTTGTAGGTTATGGCAAGCATCTAATCTGTCTTCCTGCTAGAACACACCATCGCCTGACAAATGTCACTTCCACAGTTAGAATTAATGGAAGGAGAGTGAGAAGTTAAGCAAGCCTTGAACAAAGATTCCAGAAGGGTTCGTTCACATGCTTCCATGGCTTTAAATGGATTGGGAAATGGGGAACAGAGTTCAGAACAGATTTCCAATGACCAGCTGACTCTTCCACCTACTTGAGAAACTATTAATGAAATTGACCTCGGGCTCAGAGACCTAAGAGTGTGTTTGTTTTGAATGAGTATTCTTCTATGATATTTCCCATCATAAAAAAGACAATCATGAATTTTCAAGACAGAAAGGGCAAGAGCCTGTGTAACAGCCCTGTGCAACAGTGTATCCACTTAAATCTGGGAAAAAAAGCCAATTGTGCACCATCTTATTTTGAATGAACAGTCGACAGTGCTCTCAGATAAAATTACAAGCTAGACTGCAATGGAAAGGCACCTTGTAATTAAGTTATTCTAACTGAATACTTTATCTTTTTTAATAGTTTCCCTTGCCTTCAGTTTATTAGCAAACATTATATACAAAGTACTATGTTCTATAGGGATGTTTGAGCAAAAGGGAAATCATTTGGAGGAAAGAGTAAGCAAAGCATTGAATCTGAAATACAGTGCTGTCTCTAGCAGTCAGGCAATTACACTCCTCCACTGAGTAAGTGCTTGGTATCAATTTTCTGAAAGTAGAGGACATTGCTGGTGACTTGGAAGAAATATAGGTCTCAGTGCTTCACAGTTCCACATATGCCATTACACTGAAAATAATTAACCCCCCACATGGTTGGACAATAAAATAATTCTATTTTCCTCTCATTTGTGAGGAGACAAGAGGGCTGTACTTGGGTCTCTATCCTGAGATCAGTTTTGCCACATTGGACTTGATTAGTATTTTTGGAAAGGAAACAACTTAGTCCTTGACTCTCATTTGTTGCTTGAAATGATGAATGCCAAATAATACTCATCTCCAAAGATGTTTGTGTCAACTTTCATCTGAGAGATAGATGGCTTTCTCACACAAACAGGAACCAAGATACATATTTTGAGAAGCTAACATTAGAAATGAGGCTTGAGGCATGTATTAACTACCATTGCTGTGTAACAAAACTCAGTTGCTTAGGACACTACACATTTATAATTCCATGGGTTGGGAGTCATTGTGAAATATTTGGTGTCTATGGTTTATGTCTTATCACCGAATTTCCAACCATGATCGTGGCTGAAAAAAAAAAAAAGACATTCCAAGGCTCACCCAGGAAAGGATCTTAGCCCTCTTGTGGTTACTGATTTGGTTACATTTCCTGTGGGTTGTTGGGCTCAGACCTTCAGTTTTCTGCTCACAATATGACCACTGTGTCTCTTACCTAGGGTGAGTAGCAGGCAAGAGAGTGAAGATGGAGGTTCCAGATGGAAGGCATAGTTTCTTTGAAACCTCATCACAAACCTATAACATCCCATTGCTTTTGTCGTATTCTGTCGGTTTCCAAAGTCACACAGTCTAGCTCCCACTCAAGTGGAGACAGTAGCCCAAGGGCCTGACTAGGAGTGTCCAGGAGTCACTGGGGTGATTTATAGATTACGGGCTGAAGAATAGAAAATCAGGAAATAGAAGTCACTTTAGAAGCCCCATGTTTTTGCCTGACTCTTGCCGGGTATTCTTCATTGTGATAACTTCCCCACTTTTTGGAAATTTTTGTCTCCTGAGTGTCTCCTCCTTAGACACGTTAACCTAAAATTAGGCTTAGTGGTGTGATCTCAGAGCTGAAACTAGCTGCAGCCTGTGTTTCTCTGCCACCACAGATTTTTTATTTAGAAAGATCTCTAGAACCGCCCGGGCTGCTTGCACATTCATTATCAATTTTAAACATACAGGATGTGAATGTGCTTAAGACATCAAGAGAGGGAACTTGGAAGATTTAGCTTCTGGCTTCTGTACCGTAACCACAACTCTTCAAACATCCTTTATGGAAAGATCACACAATAAGTGGAAAATATCTTGGATTTGCAGGCACCAGGCTGTTGCCTCTGTCTGATAAATATCAGACTGCTGTTATTTGTGAAGATTTCCCTCATTAGTTTTGGGTTATTAATTGCCCACTCCCGTTCTTTTCTTTTGAGAAAGAGGATCTGTGTAAAATACATTTTGTAAATAAACATGCCACTGGCATCTGCTTTGGAAATAAATGCTGTTTTAGAAGTGCAGATTTGCTATGCGTTCTAAATCTCTTCTCTGATAAATACAGTCTGCTCAACAGTTTAATTAGTCCAGTAATTATTGAGACCAGGTACTGCCAAGTCTGATGCCATGGTCTGGGAGCATGGCAATGAGTTATATACACTATTGCCCTTGGGGAGTTCTCAATTCTCAGGGAGGACAATCAGGTAAGCCACTAATAACAAGATAACGTGAAGAGTTATTCAAGAGAGTCACATGCAGGTCGTCAGGATGAGGCTAATTGTGCTGGAGATTCTAATCTAGCGTCTTAAGACATGGTCCTCAGCATGCATGGCATGTTCAGGAGAACACACATGCCTGGGGATTAGAAGATATTTTCCTCAAATTCCGTATCATACACGATGTGGTGGTTAGTCATAGTTGTCATCTTGACTGGATCTGGGGTCAACTAATAGGTATGTCTCAGAGAGTGCTTGGGAGGGTATCTTCTGGACCATTTCAATGAAGGGAGATCTCTCCTTCTGGTTGGGTGGCGCCCTCTGGTGGAAGTCCGTATACAAAGTGGTCCTGGGCAAGACAGTCATGCTCTGCTGTGTGCTCCCTTTCTTTGCTCATTGTCGGGGAGTGCACCTACTCTGCTGCTTGTACTGTGCGGCCATCTTCTGCTGACATTGGAACACAGTTTTTTCGAGATTACAGCAAGGCTAAAGACCAGCCACCTGGCCTTCAGGGACCGTCCGGGGCCGCTGAGGCATCGGTCTTGTGTACTTGTGACTTCTCAGCCTCTCTACCACTTGCTGTGTATCCCAGGTTTCCCTCAAACTTGCAACAATCTTTCTGTCTCCACAGCTCCATCTTGTCTTTCCTTTTTTCTTTTTTGAATGTATACGAGTACTTTGCCTGCGTGTGTGACTGTGACCACCTATGTGCTTGGTGCCAGTGGAGACCGGAAGTGGGTGCCGGATCTCCTAGTACTGCAGTACCAGATTCTGATTTGAGCCTCCATGTGGGTGTTGGGAATCCATTCTGGGACCTCTGGAAGAGAAGCCAATGCTCTCAACTGCCAAGCCTTCCTCCCAGCTCCTGCAGCATATTTTTTTTTAAAATGTAAACAGGAAAAGTGCAAATGTAGTCCCTAGCTGTTTAGTTAAAGAACTTACTAGCAATAACTGAGTATGTACATGCGCATTGTCTACATACTATATATATGGACTTTCTGAGAAACCTTGAAGGCACCATCCATCTCAATAACCTTTTCATCTTGTAAAGTTGAAACTCTTTACACATTAAATAATAATTTCATCCTTTCCTATGATTCTTGAAATTCACCAATCTGTTCTCTGTCCATCTGCCACATTATGTAGCTCTATTAATCTGTTAGTGGACCCTTGGATTGCCTCCACATTTTAGCTGTTTAGGGCAAGGGTGTCATAAATGTTAGTGTGAGCAATTTTTTTTGATACTCTGTTTTCAGTTTGTTGTATATATGCCTAGAAGTGAAATTGTTAGATGACACTGTAACTCTGTTTGTAATTTATTTCTCTTCTAGGGATTGAGCCCAGGCTCATATGGACACCAGTCATGATTCTCTACCACAGGACACTTTCTGCTACAGCAATAAATTTATTTTTTAACCATATGTTTTTCCACTCAGTGGTCACAGTATTTTACATCCATACCCACAGTGCAAGTATATAACTGAGTAATTGGAAATGTTGAACAATTTCTTCACAACCGTGGGCTGTGTTTTTGTACTTGTGTGTGTATGCATATGTATGTGGTGGTGTGTGCATGTGCGTGTGTGTGTCCGTGTATGTATGATTCTAGACATTCAGCTCATTTTCTTTCTTGAAGAATTCTTAATCTGGTGATGAAATCAGTTAACCTAATCATTTAAATCTTGTCTGATAAATTATATGACACATTTATATAAAAAATGAAAAGGGCTTTATAAAAGAATATATTATAGTCTATCACTTTTATCAACCAAAAAGTAAACACTAATTAATATAATGCAGGAGAATTCATGGCTAACCTGTTGCTCTCCCACAAATAAAATGTACTTTATTGGTAGGTGCCAAGTATCCAAGTCTCTTTGGAGTCTAGGAAGCACAGTGTCCAGTGTTTCCTATATCTTTACATAGGAGAGATATGAAAATGATAATGATCATCGGTCATTGTTCTGAGAGTTAGGGGAGATATATTGACCAAGAAGAGCGGCCTTGGAGGATGTGACGTGGACTTTGAACAAACCTCCATGTAGAACAGATAAAGGACTGAGATAAAGGAATGGGTGCTAGGTGGAGTCAGGGCTTAGGGCAGCCCAAGTTATTGGGGCATAGTGGGTATAGGAGTTTCAGTGGAGCATAGTGGGAAGACAGATCAAGGTGGGAAAGGTAGGTTGAGGCCAGATTATGAACGTTACAATGCTAGGCTGAGAAATGTGGGATTAATTTTAAGTTGATGACTCTCAGTTTGTTTGGTAGCTCAGAAATGCAGGATTTGGGAATCTTGATGTTTCTCTCTCTGTCTTCCTCCTTCATTCTTTGTCCCTATGGCCCTCCATATACTAAGTGGCTCAGAGACTGATAGTTCTCAAATGCATGTAACTTAATGTAACACTTTTACATCAAAGATGTGACTTAGCAAAATAAACAATGTTTCTGTATAAATATTTCATGGTGATTTTATCATTTTGTGTCTTCAGTTAAAGTGTTCCAATCATAAAGAACTATCTTGTTATGTATAAAAGTTGTTGATTCTCTGAATTATTTTCCATCTTTAAGAGTTTTGAGATCACTCTTTATCCAAGTGAATGTAATAGCCCTGCAGAGTATCTGAGATGTAAGGAATAAGGTTTATGTTAATTCATACTTTCAAGGAACAAATTCCACGGTCACCTGACTCTACTGTGTCTGGGGCCATGGTGAGTCTGAGCATCATAGCATAAAGGATGTGACAAAGAAAAACTACTCACTTCGTGACAAGATAAGGGGTATTAGAAATCCTCTAAAAGTTATGCACAATAAACTGTAGAGTTTTCATCACTCCATTAATAGTTCCATTATCTGTTGACCAAGCTTTCAGCCCACAAAACTTTACTAAGAGCCTAGGTTGAAACTATAACACTAGTCTGACCAATGTGAATCCACTGAAAGCTTTTGAGTTGCATAAAGACAAGTTGAAATGATTTCTTAAAGGGAAAAAAATGTGGTGGTGGCCAGTAAATTTAAGAGTAGAGAGACTGCACACAACCAATTATTGAGAACCTTTTAGTGATCTGAGAACAATTGACTCCTAAAGCATTGTATGGCATTGGGTTAAAAAATGGTATGTCAAGAGTGAATTTGTTTCCTCTCAGTTCCATATCTACTCATCAACGTTCATTCTATGATATTGGATTTGTTCTTACTTCGCCTACTGGCAAAGCTTTTACAAACCTGGTAACACTGTGCTAACATTTGTCAGTTAAGGGTATTAGAGGGACAGTGGAGGAAGAAGGGGTTTGCTTTGCTGGTCCCAGTCCAGTATGTTAATATTTCTAGACTTCCTTGGTACACATCACTTCTTCAAGGTCTAGCTCTTCTTGAATGGTCAAGTTCTCTAGTATATTAGCATCTGCAACACTGGTGACTTCCCTTACTCAGCTACCAATACCTTCGTTTGTTACCCTCTGTGTGCTTTGCTATAGAATAACAGTGAAGGACCACTCTGTGTATAGTTTCCCCTAAGACTCAAGAGGGCAGCTCTGTAGCTAGTTCTCCTTGTGTAATATCTCATGATCTTCATGTAGATCTCTCTAGCGATGTCTGGGCCAGACCTAATGGAGTGGTGCTATTCCTTAGGGGCACTAGCTTAATCCTAAAAAGAAGGTTGTGCCATTCATAGTTTCCTTGACTCTGGTGAGTTGTAAAAGCCAGCATTTTGAAGGCTCCAAACACAGTGAGTTTCTTGAAAACCTCTTTGTAATTAGAAAGCAATAGATTAATATTTTCTTTGAAATATTTTCTGTGGTTGATAACAAGATAGAAATGCTATTTAATTCCAGTCATTCTTTTATAATTATAAAGGAACACTTACATTGCTAAGGAAAAATATCTGGGGTTATGACACTTGGATTTTTATCCTTAACACATTTCTACACTCACTTCAGGAATTTATTTACATATGTATTTCTAATTAATTAGTTTAATATTTATTTTTGCATATTAATCCCAGTTCTTCCTCTCTCCTCTCCTCCTGCTTCTTCCTGAACCCACCCTACCTCCCATTCACTCCTCAGCGATGTTAAGCCCTCCCCTGGGAAGTCAACTATGACTGTCTTGTCCCCTCATTGAGACAGGATCAAGATGCCCCTGATACCAAGGCTAAGCAAGGTATGAGAGCAATCCTAAGAGGAAAATCCATAGCACTAAATGCCTACATAAAGAATCTGTAAAATCCCATACTATCAGATTAACAGAACACCTAAAAGATCTAGAACAAAAAGAAGCAAACTTACCCAGAAGGAGTAGATGGCAGAAATAATCATATTAAGGGCTGAAATCAATAAAATAGAAACAAGGAAAATTTAAAAAATTTAGATTCATTTGTCTTACTTTATGTGCACAAGTATTTTTCTTGTGTGTTTATATGTATATCATATTCGTGCCTAGAGCCTGTGTAGGTCAGGAGAAATAATCAGATACCCTGGAATTCAAGTTCCAGATTGCTGTAAACCACCATATGGGTGCTGAAAATTGAAACTAGGTACTTTGCAAGAGAAAATGCACTTAACTTCTGAACAATTTCTCCAGCCCCTACTTTGGGAAATTGTCTGTACCAGGTCTTCTGCATATATGTTAGCTTGGTGTTCTGTGGGACTCCTAACAGTGGGAGTGAGTGTGTCTCTGACTCTTTTGCCTGCTCTTGGGACTCTTTTACTCCTTTTGGGTTGCCTTGTCCAGCCTCCATATGACGGCTTTTGCCTTGTCTTATTGCATCTTGTTTTGTTGTGTTTGGCTTTTACCTCTTGGAAGCCTGCTCTTTTCTGAAGGGAAACGCATGCAGCAGGGAATAGATCTGGGGGAGGGGAGGTGGTAGGGGGAGCTGGAAAGAGTGGAAGGAAGGAAAATTGTGTCTGGTCAGGGTGTATTGTATTAGAGAAGAATCTGCTTTCAATAAAAAAGAAAAATGATAATTTTTTATTTATGTGTATATGTGTGTGTCTGTGTGAGTGTCTGGTCACTTGTATGTGGGTGCCAGCAGTGACTAGAAGAGAGCACCAGATTCTCTGGAGAAGGAACTACAGATGGCTGTGTTTTGCCTTATCTGCGTGCTGGGAATTAAACTCAGGTCTTCTGGTAGAACATTAAGCACACTTATAGCTAAAACATCTCTCCAGTCCCTATTTTTAGGAGTTTCAGCTACTTTATTCCATAGACTTGATGGTATTTAGATTTTATGGTCTTGGAAAGAAGAGATTTCTGGGTTAGCTTTTTTTTCTTCAAACACTTGTTATTAAATACACATTTCTGCATGAAAGATGCATAGCTGAGATTTAGGTAAAGGGATAAACAATCTTATTTAATATAAATATTAAAGTATGTGTTAAGGGATGGGTGGACAGGTAGCTGTCAAAGATCAATATTTCTTTTCTTTACTATTTTAACAACTAAAAGAGCTCAGAAAGCAAATGAATAAATTTTAGCACCATTATACCTTCATCAGGAAATAAAACGTGGGCAAAGACATTACATATTACCAAATTTATATTTAGGTGGTGTTTATATATTTATTTATTTATTTTGCCAAGATAGTTCTTATAACAGTTCTGGTATAATTAACACTCCCTGTAATAGACCCAGTCTTTGAAAGGATTATGGACTAATTGCAGAACTCTGGAAAGTGTGAGGAATGCTTAAACAGATTTGCAAGACCAGCAATTAGTGTAGGATTTGAAAACACTTATTCTTGGGTTGTTGGGTTTGAACTGAGATTGTTGGTGCTCTTACTACTTGGCATTAGAGTTCATATGCCTTTCTTTCTGAGGCTTCTCTCTGCAGACCTGTATCTAAATGTGTTTAGAAGGCAGTTCTGATTTTCAAGTTATTATTGTTAGATTTAAGAATTTAGTATTTTAAAAATGGTATGTGTTTAGCATCTACAGACTTTCCCTCTGTGGTAATTTAAGGCTGATCATTTTCCTCTAGCCCTTATGTGAAAAGATCTGACAGCAGACAGTGAAGGATTTCACTGAATATTCATGTTTTGAGACTAGAAGACTAAACATGTTCAGAAGAACTTTGCTGCAAAAAAAAATAAAAGGATTCTTGGTGAAAATAGAGCTTGCAATATGTGTTTATGCTTGAAAATTGAATAGTAGGATCTAATAGTTATTGCTTCTTTTAAGATTAGAAAATATTGCCACCTTAATTACATCAGTATTTCATAGGAAGGGCCGCTGTGACTTTCATGAACATGTAAGCAGGTTCTATTGGTTATGGGATGTATTTGGAACACACACACACAAAAATAAAGCTACTTACAAAATAGTCTTACTTATTCATAAACAAAAGCATGCTTCATTTTAAAAGTGAAAATTTTAAATTTGATAGTTTCCCCTTAAAAGTTATATTGAAATGATGTGCATATGTATACATACACACACACACATATATATAATTTTTGATTTAAAATAATTTCTTGAGACAGAATCTCATGTAGCTGAGGCTAGCCTCAAACTCAATCTGAAGACGGCTGTGATGGCCAGTCCTGGTTGTCAACTTAACTACATCTGGAATCCACTAAAACCTAAGCAGATGGCCAGACCTGTGAAGGATTTACATAATCGGATTATTTGAGTTGAGAAGACCCACCCTAACTGTGGGGCTTGTCTTTTCGTGTCAGTCCACATAAAAGGACATGGAAAAAGGAAACTTTGGCTTTTACCTGCTTGCTTTCACTCTGGCCAGCAATATATGTGTATACATTCTATCAACTCTGTTCCTTTGGTGCCCTGTTTAATAGAATGACCTTGAGCTTCTGGTACTGGGTGTGCACCACTGTGCTTAGTTACAGTGCTGGGGATTGACTCCAGACCTTGTGTTTTCTAGACAATGACTCTACCAAATGAGATTCATCCTTAGCTATATGCTTATATTTTAAAAAGCACCTTATCATTCCATCAACTTTGAAGAGAAAACTGATGTTAACTGATTTGTAACCTTCAATAAATTTTCTAAAGAAAACATGTAAATATGTGTTTTTGTGTTAGTTCATCTGTTTATACATGATTCTGTATTTGTCCAAAATTACACATATTATCCTTCATATATACTAAATTGTCTCATAATTTAATCATATAAGATTAGCCATTGGTAAGGCTTTAAAGACACTGCTTCCCCACTTCAAACTCTGACAAGTTCTTCATTCATTCCATACCAATCACATATCTTTTTTTTTTTTTTGTAGCTTGGGTCTCTATTATGCTAAATTTAAATTTATGAAGAATTCCTCTTTTCTCAATATTTAGATTATAGATAATAAAATAGGGCAGAGAAGCCAAGTGAGCAAATGAACCCTTTGCTATTTATGGAAAAATTAATATAGAAATAATATGACAAACACACACATATTATATTAGAAATACTGACTTATTCACATGTTCAGATGCTCTTTATTAGTTATATAAGCAGAAAACCATGACATATATTGTCACCTATATTTTCTGCAGGGGACATGCAGGCATCCTTTCAAATCAATACACGTCTGGTTAAAAAACCAGAAGTAATTATATCCCATGCACTGAGTATGTATGTACTTTATGAAATTATTTTCCTACGTATATTTGTGTCATTTCTAATTTCATATAATTCTACGGTTAGATCTATGAGCACACTTGTATTACTTTTTCTGAAGATACTCCAGAAATATAATTGCTTATATAGAAACCTAAAATTGTGGTGGATATTGCTATATTGCTTTAATAAGAAGCTCTGCTGGTTTATGACCCCATCAAATGCACATGGATAAACCCATGTTCCTATTCTCTTGTAGATAATACTTAGTATTATTGTTAACAGTTTTACAATTTGAACTGAAATTGTCTGATAAATGTTTTTACTTTTAATTAGCTATGAATGTGTGTAAAATATATAAATTAACATAGAATGGTAGATTTATATATTTGAAAGCAGTAATTTTCAGTGCTCTTTTGATGCTTGTTTTCTTTCAATGTTGAATTAATATGGATTAATGCATGTATAGGCCAGATTTTATCGTGATGAATTTTAGGGCTTAAGCTAGTAAACCATTTCTCCCGTTGAAACTGTGCTGGATGCACCTAGAGACCCTGTATGGTTTATCAATACCCAGGTGAAAAAGTCAGCTGCATGAGGCCAAGGTTTTCATCATGAGTGAAAGAGTTGGGAACGCTTTCCTCTGTTTAAGACTGGGGGTGACACATACCACTTCTGCTCACATGTTAGTCATTGTCGGGGCCACATGTTGGGTCAACATCTGTCATTGCTCCACGAGGCAACACCTGTCGCAGTCCAGCCTCGGCAGGTTCATACATTCCAGAGTTAGAGGCATGTGGAATAGAAATGTTAGGCAGAAAGAAGAGAGATACAAAAGGACAGAGACACAGAATAGGGTCTGGGGGGCAACCCAGTGAATACTGAATTTGCCTGTGTTATTTTCCATATGCTTTATATACCCCAATCCAAATACATGATACAAACAAGAGACAAACAAAATAATTACCTCTTAAATACGAGAAACATCAAGTAACTCTATCCTAAGTGTTTTGTTGTTTAGGCAGGACATGCAGCAAATACACCCAGGCCAAGCATCCTGTATTTAGTCACACCTTAGGTAAATTCTCCTGTCATAACCTTGAAGGGGAAAGAATAGGCTTGAACCCTCTGACCTTTGGTCAAGGTAGAATGAATCCACATCCGTAGGCTCCAACAAGTCATATGACCCTGCCTATTTCCAAGTATGCTGGGAAATACAGTAGAATATTTGATGAATGTTAGGTTGTTGTTCACAAATCACCAGACTATTGTTCTTTTGCTCAATTAACTCAACTATGGAACTTGAAATATCTATCATGATGTGGTTATAATTTAATATCTATGTTTTTCAAACCATAGTTATTTCCCATTTCCATTGTAATTTTAGTTTATAAGAGGCATTTCCTTCCAATGTTCATTTTAAAAATACATTTTCTCCTAATTTTATGAGCTTTCTTTTTAAGTAGAAGATAGTGATATTAATTTCAGCCTAAACTGATTTTACACAGGGATGATTTCAGTCCATCAAGCTGATGAATTCTTCTTACTGAGAAATAGATGTTTAGGTAATTCAAACCCACCCCACCCCCCAAAAGATGGAAAGGAAAAAGGAAAAATAGATCTCCACTTTTACTGAAACTGCTGGCACTGAAAGAGAATTTTGGATAACCACCCTCTTCTCTGAACTTTTTCCAAGCTTATACCTATGTACAGGAAATCTAAACGTGCATAAACTTAGATTCAGTGGTTCAAATTATAGGAAGGCTAGAGAGTGTTATTGAGGATCTGAAACTTGAAAGAGAAGTTCCAGAAATGTCCAAGGAACTGGCTTAAGAAAGTACTACATTCCTATAGATTCTTTGGGATCATTTATGCCACTAAAGAAAAATCCATAAAACAAATTAAATTAGGTAACTTGTTTTAAACCTTCACATCTGCTTTTACAGATTTTTTGATTGAGGTTAAGATCTTTTCATTTAGTTTAATTTGAGAGGTCTTTTTCTATATTATGTGTAAGTCACAAGCTTTGATTATTATATTAGTGTTTTTCTGTTTTTCAGCATGCAATTGTATAATCCTTAAGCCTTAAATGTTGTGGGGAATCACTGTCCCATCAAATGCTCCAATAAATGATCTCATTAAAATGACAAGGCAATCTCAAGTTATTAGTGTTGGAATGAGTAACATGATGAGATCTACGCATAGCTAACCAAGCTGTTTACTAGTGCAGAGCTGGGTTAATGATTCTATTCATCTTAAGAGGAAGGAATCTAGAGAGAGACTATACTAGTTTTCTATAGCTGTGCAACAGTCTTACTGTGGATTCCTATGGCTTAATAAAAACTCACTTATTATTTCAGTGTTGCTGTGAATGCATAACCTAGGAGTGACTTGTCTGAGATATTAACCTGAGTCTTGCTTCATTGTACTCAACGTTTGGCCTGAATCTTCAAACTCATCTGAGGTTTGCCTGTAGAAGGATCCTGTACCGTGTGCACAATGTAGATGTCAGTGCCTCGTAGTTACACAAAGAGTTCAGTTTGTATGGTGAGGAGCTGTAATTATCAGTCACATTTGCCTTCTTTTGTACATCTAGCAAGGGATAAAAATCTTAAAAGAGGAACACTGTGATCTTATGTATCATAGTTACCTATAGCCCATCATTTTTGTAATATTCCTGTTTTGGAATAAGTTAAGCATCATGCCCAAACTCAAGGGGTAAGAATTACACAGGTTACAAATATCAGAAGGAAGGACCAGGACTGATGGAGTCCACTTCGTAGTTTGTACCATTCTAAGGGCTGAAAACTAAAACTGTTCAATAATTTCCAATTTCTCTGTCACTTATATTGTGATTGAGAGTTTTTCTTGCCAATATATTAAGTCATAATGAAACTAATACTATTTTTATACCTGTCTTATATAAAACCAAAAGTTAACTTTTTGCTGAAGGAAATATTAGCTCCTAAAATTCAAGTCTCTGAGACAACTGCCATAGCTTATTTATCTGGACCAGCAGCTGGCATTTTATAACTCTAATAGCTCATTTTTCCTACTTATTCATATGGAACTATTCATTCTTCCATTAATCCATTTTTGACTTTAAAGAATTGCTTTTAAGTTACTAAGTGCAGCAATAATGACTACAGTGGCAAGATATGCTTATGGTGTAATAATAGTGGCATGGATGTTGTGGGAATAACTAACTGTTGATAACTGTGGATTTGCCTGTTCCACAGTAGCAACACATGCTTGGTAAAGTAAATCTCACCAAGAACCCGTGATTTAGGAGCTAATATTACTTGGCTGGACTTTCTTCTGTTCTTCTTCTTTTTCTTCTTCCTTCCTTCCTTCCTTCCTTCCTTCCTTCCTTCCTTCCTTCCTTCCTCCTCCTCCTCCTCCTCCTCCTCCTCCTCCTCCTCTTCTTCTTTTGAGACAGGGTTTCTCTATAGCTTTAGAACCTGTCCTGGAACTAGCTCTTGTAGATCAGGCTGGCTTCGAATTCATGGACATCTGCCTGCCTCTGCCTCCAAGTACTGGATTGAAGGCATGTAGCACCACTGCCCAGATTGGACTTTATTCTATTACCTTGATAAATAGACTCTGTAAAATAAAACCTCTTTGTAAAATTGTATCTCTGTACCAATAGGTTAGTGAAACTCTTATGCATCATAAGAAAATTTCTTTGTGCCGTGAATGGCATGACAGTTAAACATAGACATTCACAATTGCTCAAAGTGTAGAGATGTGTTTGTGGAGTGCACAGCCAAAAATGGGGCATCTATACCTCAAGTCATTTACTCAAAGTTAAGGAAGTTAGGACAGAAAAAAATTACAAGACCTGGAAGTTGGTAAGGACTGGAGTGAAACATTGTCTTCTGGACTTGACAGGACCACAGCATTCATGACCATCTGTGGTTGCTTGCACAGGTGTGCAAAAGATCAAACAATCTAATAAACATTCCAGCTTGGAGAGGGAAAAACTCATGAGCTGCCAGCTCTTGATTGAGAGCTATTGGCAGTTTATAGCTTCTGGGAAGGAAAAGATAGTTTTCTTTAAAGATGTAGCTCCTGATAGATCAACTACTCTTTCATGGACAGTCCCATATCAATGATTACATGGACAACACAATTTAGACTTTGAGTTATTTAAAGGAAAAATGAACTTGAAGTAGGGAAGAGGATATGGGAGGAGTTATGGATAGGATTGGGGGTGAATGTAACCAATACACTGTATGATGTATGAGATCCCCAAAGATTTAATAAAAATATTATACTAAGTGTAGGACTGGAACTGTAGGACTGGCAATGTAGTTTGGTGGTAGGGTCCATGTTTATCATTTTAATTTTAGCGTTGATCTCAGTACCACAGAAAAATATACAGCTGAGGATCTAAAATATTGTAATCAAGTAGCATTTTCTCCATATCATACAAATACAATTCTATCAAGGTGTGATCTGCCTTATGCATAAGACTAATAAAACTTCCTTTGTTTGAGTATCTGGTTGTTGTGCTGGTCATTTTGAGGGTCAACAGACACTGTGAAAATCTTCTGAGTCTGGGTGACAGTGAGACATGCTTCCCTTTGTTTGTAGTACAGGGACTAATCTCAACTGATTTGGTTTAATTGCATTTGATCAACGACAAACTCCTTCAGCTCACTTTAGCATCTAGGTGGACCATTTTGCCACATTCTACTTTGTGAAGACAGTTTATGAATACTCTGAGTTGGTGTGTTGTAATGCCTTAGCATTCCTCCACGTTGACGAATAGAAGGTGACTGAGAGTCTTTTGCTTTGAGTAACTGCCTACTTTCCTTCATGCTGCCTGTGTCCTACAACTGGTGTTTCAGAGGAGGAAGACTTAATTCAAGTGGAGACATTGTAATCCTTCCATCTCTGAGTAGCAGTTGTATTTAATAGTTGGGAATGTGTAGCATATGGTTCTGATTATGTGTGAGTCACTCTAGGCAAGATGTAAAATGGGGATGGAGAGAGGGGAGAAGGGGAGACACACAAAGGAATGTTCTAGAGGGTTTTGCTACCATATCTCCTCTCTCCACTTCAGCATCTCTTTACTAAATACCTATTTGATATCGTGTAAATGAAATAGTTCTTCCTCTAGATTTGTTTCTGAAGAAAAAATTGAAACAACTTGAAGAAATCTTTACTTTTATCTTACAGTATGTATGTATTTGTGTGTGTGTGTGTGTGTGTGTGTGTGTGTGTCTGCATACATGCATGTCAGGGCATGTTTATGGAGGTCAGAGAATAACCTGAGAAAGTCAGTTTTTCCTTCCATATTGTTGGTTCTGAGGATCTAACCTGGGTCCATAGAGATTTTTATCTGCAAAGATCTTTATCTACTAATCCTAAAAGTCTTTTTATATTATAAAAGTTACTTACAGCAGAAACTGATGCAAATTCTTGTACCTATCATGTCTGGTTTTCCTTAAAGATTCTTCATTAAAACCTATGGATGATTCAGCTTCTACCTTTAACCAAGTGTACTTATTTTCTTGATTTCAGGATCTCATGATTTCATGTCATACTTTTATTATTTTTTGATTTCGTCCTGACTGAGGCTTTTTTTGTTAGGCTTTTTGCTGTTTTTGATAACTCTGAGGGCTTAGAGAAAAACTGGCTAGGCAGTTTGTTGACTATCCCTGACTCGAGATTTGGTTGATTTTCTCGTGGTTAATAGGGAGGTGATAGAGAGTATGACATGACAGAAGACCTCAGAGATAAAATGCCATCACTGTCATTGGCTGCTATGTCTGCGTTTCTTAGCTTTTTAAAAGTTATTCTGGTTCCCCAACTTTCATTTTTCTAAATTGTGCTCTTTGGAGGGATGATGTATGATGTGGGATTCCCTTCTGTATGCTGTGAATATGTTTTTATAACAATTGGTTAATAAAGAAGCTTATTTGGCCTGTGGCAGGGCAGAATAGATCTGGGTGGGAAAACTAAACTGAATGTAGAGAGCCAGACAGATGCCATGTAGCTGCCGAAGGAGAAAGATGCCAGAAACTTACCGGTAGACTGCAGTCTTGTGGTGGGCGATACATAGATGAATAGAAATGGCTTAATTTAAGATGTAAGAGCTAGCTAGAATACATCTGAGCCATCTGCCCAACAGTATTGTACTTAATATAGTTTCTGTGTGATTGATTATTCGGGTCAGGGTGGTTGGGAAAGGCAACGTGTAGTCTCCAGCTACAGAAGGAAGAAAGAGCATATAGGCTCTTCTCAGAATGAGCTGTTATGCTACATCTCCTTAAAATGTGGAGTTTATGTCTTTGTGTTTTCTTCTCCACCATTTATCTATATTAGTATGATGAATATGATATATTGGGGTACAGTGTGATGATTTATTTTCTTGCCCCAACTGCTTTTATTTTCTGTATTGGGAACCATTTCAGTTGGCTCTGGTGTCTTTTTGACATGCCTCCAGTTTTTAAAAGCATTTCCTAATTTTCTGGCACTATAAACTATATGCTGTTCCAGGACCCTTTTATAGTCTTATTGTATTTTCTTTGTAATTTAAAACTAAGAAAAAAAGTTGACTAAGAAAAACCAGAAACATCCATTTCATGCCAGAAAAGATATTTGTTTCAATACATAAATTCTTGTAGGTGTTTTCTTACAGGCCCTTTGTTTAAACACTGGGGGGAAAAGTCATTGGCAGTATCAAAAGATAATACAATAAGTCATAAAGTAGAACTTTAGAATTTAGAAACCCTGATGAATCTAATAAATCTAATAATCTTTTTTTTTTTTTAGCTACTGGCAAAATCTATCAGTAGAGTCTAGCTTTGAATGTTTAATTCAGTGTGGATTCTTCACAGACTTGTGGCCTCTAACTATAGTCAGAAGACAGTAGGTTATTTTTGTTTGTTTCTTTGCTTCCCAGGGATGCTAGGACTTTCTTGTTTTTGGCAAACAGAAAATCTAGTCCTTTGTGAGGGTGGCTTTCTGGGAAGATGGCTTCTCCTTCTGCTTTGATGAAACAAAAAGAAAGAACACAAGATAAGCCTGGTTGATTTTACAGTTTGTAGTAACATAAAATAAGGAAGTTCTTAAAAGAACAATGTCCCAACAGGCAAAAGTTATCAGAGCAAATGTCTGTAGATTATGTGTTTGTAAAGACGTTGTCAGCTGTGGTCGCAGTGATTTGAAGTAATTGTAGAATGATAATATTCCTCCAGGGTAAAAGCAGCAGAGAAAGAATGTAAAAAGGGAAAAAAAAAGTGGTATACCTTTCCTTCAGCTGTGTTTATTAGGTATGTTACTAAGTCAAGCCAAAATTCTAGAGGAAGGAAATTAGAATCTACTTACTTAAAGAATATTATTGTGTGTACATGCTTGTGTAAGGTGTGTGTGTGTGTGTGTGTGTGTGTGTATGAATGGCCACAGTGCCCATGTGGATGTCCTAGGACACCTTTGGGAGTTTCTGCCTTCCATTTATGGTTCCAGGGATTGAATTCAGGGACTTCACTTTCTGAGCTCTCCTGTCATCCCAGGTTTTTCCTTCTTGAATGAAATTGAATCACAGAATTTTTTTGTGAATGTGTTTAAAAACTATAATGAGTATTATTCATATTCTTGTATTGTATCCTGGTGTTCTGTTTAATTTTCTTATCTTTGAATAAACCAAAATTTGAGACTGAGCAATTTCTTAGGAAAGGCTCAAAGTTTAGTGAAATTACTGAATGATTTTAGCTTTGGGTGTATCTTTCAAGTCTTTCAGTGAAGATCTTGTTTATATATCATAAAACAGAATTGAAATTTAATTATTCTTCAGCTAATTAATCAATGTAGTGGCATAAATTTTAGTAGACTTTTATGTAGATAATTTTCTCTGTTTATGATGTTAAAAATTGGGCTAATTTTTAGTCACTTTTCTTTATCAAAAAGATCCTTTTATTCCTCAATAGAATGGTTTTGTAATAAATAAATCACTATAATGAACATGACATGATTAATAATGATGTTTACAAAAGACTTTTAGTTTACGAAGTATTTTCATATAAATTATCTCAACACAAGCATCCTGGATGCCTGTAGCCAGTGAATTGAAAGAACAGCTTCCTTTTGAAGAATTCCTGGTAGTAGTTTAGCAGAAAAATTCTCAAATTCATGTCTCAGTAACCATACTGTATCTGTCAGGATGTTTCAGAGAAATGGCATCAATATGATGTACACATGTCTACTAAAGTTACACAAATAATACATAATTGTTATTGATAATGGGTTAACCTGCATGTATTACCTTATATATTTTTATGAAAAGTTGTCTCGTATAATTGAGGCTATGAAATCTAGACCAAAGGATGCCAATAGTACTAAGTTTAATCCAAACCCAAGTCTGAAGGCAAGAGCCAAACATCCCTACTTGAAAAATCATCAGTCAGAGAGGAAGAATTCTGTTTCTTTAAGCCTATTATTTACTCAACCTCTTTTCCTGAGGCATTTCATGTATCAAATGATACCTATATGCAATGGAGAGAGCAATGTCTACTCATTCTTCTGTTTCAAATGTTGATGTCATTTTGAAATATCATCACAGACATTTCCACAATAATGTGTAACCAGATGTATGAGCACACCATGACCCTGTTCCATTTTTACCAGAAATTAGCCATCATGAAGCAGTAGGTTTCATATTTGTGCCCTTTTGAGGGCCACTTAATATTAAATCTTTTTTTATTTTTTATTCAAATTAGATTCTTTTTTCCTTAGTGCTTCTACTTTTTTTTTCATTTTCTTTATTATTATTAAAAAATTTCCAACTCCTCCC